>CM054805.1:17339387-17434387 GCA_028984105.1 Lavandula angustifolia
GAAATAAAAACTAAAATATTGTAAAACATTATCGAGATATTTATTTCTGATGATTATTCGTCCAAATTACAATATTTGGGAATTAGTTTACATTAAAAGTAATTAATCCAAAAAAAAATTAATTAAAATTTAAAAACTTTTAATTGTATTTTTAAATTAATTGGACCTCACAAAATCTTGTTTTAGGAAAAAAGTTCAATGAAAAATCTAAAAACATTATTAACTTTTTCTTAATTATTTCATTTGAATATTTTAAAAAGTCCAATTTTATCCTAATTAATTTGAAATAAATTGTTCAAATAATGTGTTGGCCGAATAGGTCCTTAAAAAAGTGAATTTTTCAATTATTTAAAAATAACGAATTTGATTAATCATTGACTAGACAGAAAAATTAACGAAATGATCAATTTCGATAATTTTAATTTTTTGAGATTAATTTGGCTAATAAAATAGAATTAGGAGACTAATTTGACCAAAGTTTGATTTTTTAAAGGACTGTTTAGGCCAATGTGTAAAAAATTACTAATGATCATGATTCATGATTTAGTGATCGAGGCTTCCAACCTATAAAATGAGAGTTTGGAGCGAGACTTTGCCAGCCTATAATCGAGACTGTAATTCAGAATTAACACCCTATAAGTTCAATAATTATTTTGTTATACTAAAAATCGAGTCAAAATGTGGAAAAATTAGGGTGTTTCCATGTTTGTCATTTATAGTGTATTATTATAAAAGTGACGGGTTTTTTTGTTATCCAAAGATTTCCTCTTTTAAAAAAAAAAAAGCACTTGTCCCGTCATTCGTAGTAGGATGGCAGAGGAAGTTGAGGTGAGGGTTTTCGAGGCCGACAGCGTCATGGTGGGTTTCAATCATCAGCTGTGCATCCAGAGCCTGTTTACCTTTTTGAGGGTGGGTTGAATGCTCCTGTGTGGTTGTGTGGTTTGCAGTCCCTACTGCACATGGAGGTTGAGGTTTACTGCAGGCAAAACTAATAAAGTTGAGTTCCTCAAATCAAAAAAAAAAAAAAAAAAAAAGAGCACTCTCTAAACGGTGTTTCTAAATAACTTTAAATTCTAAGATAATTTTTAATTTTTTCCGTACAAGTTTTTTTGTTATATTTATCTTGTAATTGTCGCTACCGGTTTAATTTGAGGTTTGAGGGGAGTTGTGATCTCCAACCATCCAAATTGTTTTAGTCTTTCTATCTCGTTTAACTTATCTTATTTTTCTTTTCGAATTGTCTGTTTAATTTACCATTTTCTAAAAATGAAAAATAATTACTTTATCAAATTCTCAACTTTTCTTCTTTGGAATTCATTCAATCCTACATATATTGAAACTCTCCAACTTAATCTTCGTAAGCGAGATAAATAAAATGAGGGGAGACTAATATTTATAGATAACGTATAGGTTTAGTTGAATCCCATTGTTGTCAAAACATCGATATTACAATCGCCTAATTGTGTCTACACAAATGTATAACATGTCATCTCCACGCTCACCACCTGTACCCTTTCACTTACAACTTTCTCACACATATATATATACTCAAAATATATATATATATATACACACACACATGCATGCAAGTCTGTATGTATTTTATAATTTAATATATAGATTAGATGTATAAATGATGAGCCATGCATCCACAAAGATGAAAAACGAGCATTTCATCACATTCTTAAATCCCTCTCCATACCATGCATCTTCCTCCTCCTCTCCTACAACGCCCGCGCCGCCTCTCCCATCCCGGACCTCGATCCGACCCGGATACGCGTCGTTACGACTCCTACCATCCACCACCAGCTGAACAAGACCCTCAGCCCGAAACTCCGCCAGATATGAACCACCCCGCGACTGGGAGCGCAAGATCCGAGTGTTCGCCGCCTTCTTCGACGATCTGAAGCGCCAGAATCTCCTCTCAAACTCCTCCACCGCTCTGCGTCAGGGAGGAGATGGGCCAGGGAAGTGGAGTCTCTGAGGCGTGTCCGGAGTGTCCGACTCCGATCAGGGATGGATCTGGTGCCATCTCCTTCGCCGTTGGTTGTGCGGGGGGGACTTTCATCCCCAGCCCTTCGCCGACGGGACTTTCGATAGACAAGTTTGTGGGGAGATCGAACGGACGTTGAGAGCCGGTGGGGTTTGCGTGTTACACGTGGCGCTTTCTAGGCGGTCGGATAAGTACTCGGCTAATGACTTGCTTAGCGTGGAGCCGCTTAAGAAGCTGTTTAGGAGATCCGATTTGGTTCGGCTTCGGACCGTTGATGGAGTTCGGGTTGGATACTGAGGTGGTTTTTAGGAAAAGAAAGCCATAGATATATATACTTTTGTTTTCTAGATTGTATTTATTTATTTATTCATTTAATTGTTTGAGCTAGCTAGTTAGCTTGGCGTTAAAATTTCGGACATCATGGGGCGATCGGACGGGTTTAAATTGATCCGTGCGAATCAAATCTAACCGCTTGAAACTCGACGGGTTTGACTGGAAATCGGTCATGATGTTTACGTGGATATTTTGAATGTGCTCGATTTAATCGGGATAAAATCCGACCGGGATTAGTATCTTTTTTACTTCATCCAGAAAAATTTCTACCAATATTGTTTCACATATTTGCTTATATCAACATGTAGAATGATATAATATATGCTTATAGTGGATGAAGATCATATGAGAACAGCATGAGAGAATAGCTTGTGTAGCATAAAAGTTTTGTTTTTGTGCATACTTACTTTAATGATGCCTTATGCGTACTCACACTATCTGACATTTTTAAAAAGAATATCATACGTAAGTCAATACGCTTTGTGCGTGGTATATGAAAATATGTACATATAAAAACCAACCGTTTTTATAGTGCCATTTTTTAGTGCAAAAAAGTTATTTGTTATCATTAATTGCATTTTTTAGTGCAAAAGTTAGTTTGCATTTTAGTGCAAAAGTCATGCATAAAGCGTATCAATGGAATTGGTTTACCCTCTTACCAACAATCCATATTCGAAACTTGGAAATTGTAAATGGAATTGGTTTGCCCTCATACATTGTTTTCTATTTTATTTTTATTGTTTTTCATAACAATTAATTTATTAAAATGATTTTAGATTTGCTATCAGTCGACATTACTTACTTCAAGGCTAGGGCTTTACTTAATTTAGTGCTTTTCTTGGTATTCACGTTCATATGCGTGTATTAACATCGTAACATTACACATTATATTAGAGAAGACGCATCAAACATAGGATAGGAGTTTGTAATAAGAAAATCAAACTAGCTTCAAATGTGGTGTGTTATTTAGCCATTACTATAACAAACAACCTAATTGAATAATACCATGCTACATTATAAACATATCAAAAGTTTAGATGAAACAAAATATGCCATCTCTCTCTCTCTCTCTCTCTCTCTCTCTCTCTCATTTCACGTAAACATTTACCTTGCACAGAACAAAAATAAAGGAAAATATTCACCTCTCTCTCTCTCTCACCGGCCAAATACGGGAAGGTGACCCTTCCTAAAGAAGGGACTTTGAGCAAAACAACAGAATCCTTGGAGTGGAACAATGTAGAAGACGCTGAGGTGATGGTTATAAGGGCTGAGCATCAGGGAATACATTCAATTGGCAGGCTTTCGGTCTGAGAGGCCACTTGCTTTGCCTTGCCTTCTTGAACCGCTTCGAGCTTCTCAGAATCAAATCCATTGTCAGATCCTTCGGGAAGACGCTGCTACAACACATAACGAAGCATCAAGACTACATTCACATAGGAAGCAATACTCTATATGTCACAAAGTACGTGCTGCAGAAACAGTTTCATCCATAGGATCATGTTTTTTTCTCAAGATTTTCCAAGATTTTAGAGGTAAATACGCGTAAATTATTATGTTGGACATGATACAGATACAGAAATGTTGGGATAACATAGGATGACACTTGGATGACATAACAGCCAGATAAATAATAAGCAGAACAATGCATTTTAGGCTGATTAAAAGCTATCCCCCAGGCAAAACCCGCCAGAACAATTGGTTTGTAATCAAAGAAAGTTATAATCACTATCAATGATCGAAAAAAAAAAACTAGGAGGGTTGGATGAGGATCATCAGTGTGCCATAAAGAAGCAGGCTTTAATTTTAGGAGTAGAAAATGAACTTGATGTGTTTTTTCCTCCAGTACATTTTCCTTCTGCATCACTGGATCCTGCCATTCGGAGAAACATAAAAATACTAATTACACCCAAAAATAAATAGTCAATCATTGGTTATCGTGTAAACACATTATACAACTACCTGTCATAAAACCACATGACAGATATTTTCCATCACAAGTAAAATATAGTTGTATCATTAGACATGCTAATTTGCAAGCATATGCAACTATTGCTCAAGTCTTAAAAAATGATCAAGGTGTAGTTTCTATACTTAAATTATAATATAGAAAGGTGAATATATGAAGACTGAAATAAATTCCTGAAATTTAAGGGAAACCATTTTCTACTGACATGATAGCATTCTAACAATTAAACAAACATCGGTGTTCTGAAAAGCACTGCAATTTCAACCTAGTCAGCCAATTTACGCTCTGTGGCCTGTCCAAATTTTGTTTCAATTATTCTTTTTCCTGCTTTTGAATAAATTGCACAAGACTTTTGGATTCCTTAGTGAGTTTGCAATATTATTTAGCTGAATAAAGACTAAACAACAAAAGGAAAAGCGATAAAATTCGGGAACTAGTGCTACCCCCTTCTTAAAGAGTTACAAAATAAACGATCTACATATAAAAGATAGTTTTCCAAACATCAGCCAAATCATATTGAGTTTTTAGTGTAGCTAGACATACCTTGGTTTATTGAATTCTGGCTCAACTCACTTTCCCCTGCTGAGTCCCCTGACATGGATGAACTATCTGATGGACTGAGGGTGCTAAAATTTGAATGCATTTCATCCCCAGAACTTTCACCACTATTATCCTGAAAAACAGCTCCTGGATTTGGCAAACAAAATCTTCTTCTTTGGAGTCTTCATCATACTCATCTTTGTTACATTCAGACCCAACAAAGGCCTTTCATTTCCGCTAATGCTGTGTAATGTATTGGACCTTCCTGAGCTCAGTTTACCCAAAGATCGGTTCTTATTCTCGACAGAAGATGCAGTTACAATGCCATTGGGTTTCTGGAGAGTAGAACTCCTCTCTTTTCAGGAGCTTCTGAAGATCTTTTGAAAGAATCAGGACTCGTTTCATCCAAATCCGAATTCTGTGTGGAGTCAAACTTAGTTCTCCCACTATCCTCTCTATAAGAAATATTCCCAGCCTCTTTATTTTCAGAAGACTTGATGGAGTTCTTGTTGTTCAGCCGAGATGTTTAGAGAGGGTTAACTCGTTATCTTTAGCTTTTTTTTTGAACATCTCTGCGACTTGGTTCCTTTTCTCAGTTGTCATGCTGAATCAAATTTGTCCTGGAGTTGGTCAGACACAATGTACTGCTTGAAATTGATTCCTTCTGTGCCATTTCCAGGATTTTCTGCAAGATCATCAGTGTTCAGAACGAGCTCATGCATCTCGTCAACCTTTACTTCGGTTCTGCCAGACAGCACTTGGGATGAATCTGCATGTCTGACCTCATGTTCGAACTTTTAGAGCCAAATGAAGTCTCCTTAGTTGTTAAGGGTTTGATGCCATCCTGTTGATCCTTATTCGGAAGATTTTCTTGAACATCTGTTACAGTATGTTTTCGCTTCTTTCTTTTCCTTGTAGCTTTTTCATTTCTATTCGCAGTGTTCCCCTTATCCTTGTCTGCTTGATTTGACGCCATAATGGTATTTTCTGTTTGTGCGGTGTTAAAATCTGCATATGCAGAAGTGTTGGTCTTTTCTACCATCTTATTATTTATAATGCTTGCATCTTCCGACCTTTGCTTCTGCATTTTTACCTCCAAATCTGCTTCTATTTTATTTGCATCCGACACTTTCGCCTGAGCATCATGGTTGAAACCATCAAATATTTTCATCTGAAATCATTTCCTTCATCATGCCCGATGCTTTCTTCCTTTTCAGTTTCCTTTGGGATATGATCACTTGATGGAGAAGGCAATCCCAAAGAGCCAGTGATGCCATTATGAATCTCTGTAATGCCTGAATTCTGGATACTAGTGCCATCGTACTTCTTTACTCTCTTCTTCTTTTCTTCATCTTCTTAATGCTACTTGAGATTTCAGGTTTCCTTACAACCTCTTGCATCCTGCATGACTCTTGCCTCTTTCAAAGCTAAATCTGGACCACCATGGTCAGAAGCTTTACTGTCGGAAGGCAATGTAACTTCATTATCATGCTCTGAAGATAAACCTTTTCTTCTTCCTTCTTTTCAGAGTCAATAGTTTCAGTATGGAACTACTTCATTTCACATTCTCCAATGTAATCCAAAACTCTTGTATCCTGGACTTCTGCCACTATTTTGTGGACTTTCTTTTCTTCCTCTTCTTCCCATCAATATTGACGTGTCCAGTACCACCACTGGAATCCAATCTAGCAGA
This sequence comes from Lavandula angustifolia, assembly GCA_028984105.1. Lineage (NCBI taxonomy): Eukaryota > Viridiplantae > Streptophyta > Magnoliopsida > Lamiales > Lamiaceae > Lavandula > Lavandula angustifolia. The sequence goes on from CM054805.1 coordinate 17,345,913, forward strand.
AAGATTAGGTGTTTTAGTGAAACAGCGCCTAAATATGCTGTTGGGACATCCTGGTCAAGATCATAATCCATGGTACTCTCTAACACATTGTCCTCTTTCTTTCGGTTAGAATCTAAAAGTTTCTGGGAGATAATGATGCTATTATTACTCTTTTTCTGCATCCTGCAAAATACTTGGTTCTTTCAGTGCTAAAGTTGGATCAACTTGGCCTGGAGCTTTGCTGTTTGAAGGCATTATAGCTTCGCGATCATGATCTAATGGAAAACCCTTTCCTTCAGCCAATTCTTCAAGATTATGAGTATCAGTAGAGGGCTTGATCCTTTCACCTTCCCCCAATCAGCTCCAAATGTTCTAAATCCTGGACTTTTGATGCTGTTTTCCGGTTTCTTTTTCTTCCTCTTCTTCTCATCAATATCAACATTTCCAGTGCCACCACTGGAATCCAATCTAGCAGAAAGATTTGGTGTTTAGCGAAAACAGCGCCTAAATGCGCTGTTGGAACACCCCTGGCCAAGATCATAATCCATGGTACTCTTTAACACATTGTGCTCTTTCTTTCGGTTAGAATCTAAAAGTTTGTGAGGTAACGCTGCAAATATTACTTTTTCTTCATCCTGCAAAACACTTGCTTCTTTCAGGGCTAAATTTGGATCAACTTGGTCTGGAGCTTTGCTGTTTGAAGGCATTATAGCTTCACGATCGTGATCTAATGGAAAACCCTTCCGTTCAGCCAATTTTTCAAAATTATGAGTACCAGTAGAGGGCTTGATCCTTTCACCTTCCCCAATCAGCTCCATATGTTCTAAATCCTGGATTTTTGCTGCTGTTTTCGGGACTTTCTTTTTCTTCCTCTTAGTCCTAGCAGTATTGACATCTTCAACTCCACTGGCATCCATCAATTTAGCAGAACTATCCGGTAACATGCGTGAAACAACACCCAATTGTTGGGTTGGAGAGTCTTGGCCCAATCCATAATCCACCATGCTCTTGAACATATTGCCCTCATTCCTTCTATCGGAACCATTTAGGTTCTGAGAGTCCATAGTGCTCCATAAATAATTCTTATCAGCCACGGTGGGTGGTGTTGTTCCCTCGGACACATGTGCGCCCTCACCATTTTGATCATTCTTCAGACCTGAGAGGTTTACAACTGAGTCAGGCATAGTACTCTTCCCATCTTTACCATCTACAACAAACATGGCACCGACACCTCCCAAACTAGGATTATGACATCCATCTTTTGTGTGCCCTAATTTTACGTTTCTTCTTGGCACGAGACAGTTCCCACATTATGTTCCTCTAAATAACTTCTGTGAGAATCAGTGGTCTTTTCAGCAGGTTTCTTGACATTAGTAATCATCTCTGAAACAACATTCTTTTCAGAAGCACCATCTGGCAAGGCCAAAGGAAGAATTTCCCATTCCTGTTCGCATCAGATGTGAGACCTATGAAATCATCATCAATAATGATCAGACCACTCTTCACACCATTGCTAGTGTCATGGTCCAAGGAATCTCTAATGGTGAGACATGCCTGAATAGTAGAAGCATCGACTGAAAGAAACCAATTCCTTTTACCCTGTGAAACGCACTCCAGACAAGCATAATGTCTGGCATATGGTAAAATGTTGACCTACGTTTAACCTATGGAAATTTCAGATCATAAGACGGACATGTAAACTCCACTAATAGACCTCTCGAAACAACATAAGTACCTTCACAGAGTTTACCTCTATCTCACCAATTTCTGGGAAGCATTGCATATGCTCCAATGCCACCTTCTCTGCGTTGTAAATGGTCAATAAAAGTTAGAGTTCGATCCGAGCGAATCACATTTCTGAGAGGAAAATAGCACAAACATTTCATCAAAAACCAACCAATGTTCATCATGCTGAATACGAATACCAAAGAAGCCCTTCTCAAGATTCCACACTTACGAAATAATTATTTGCGAAAAATAGTTCATCGACAATTTTTTTTTTTAATAACGAAACAGTAATCAAATTCAAATGATCAATAATTGCATGATAGTGCCCAGATACATCTGTAAAAGCGGCGGCACCATCACAGTTAGCGCAGAAAACGAAACTAGAACATAAATCTAGAAAAACAGAGAGAGTGATTACTTTTGAAGTCTGAAATTGTATCAGAGCGGCGGGCGAGGCAAGGCGAGGTGGGTGTCGACGAACACCGTGTTGAGCGCCGCAACGTCTGCAGCGGCACCATTGGGGTCATCCTCCCCAACGTCGCTCCGTCATTCTGATCGCAGGATTGTCGCACCGGTGTTGGCGCTCAAGCTGCGGTCGCGAGGGTTTTGACATACATCAATTTGTAAGTAAATCATATTTTATTAATAAATTAAAGGGTTATTAGTCTACAAATTCATCCTATTTTCACTCAATCAATTCTGTTTTTACGCACCAACTTTAAAATGTTTTCTAAATACACAAATTTTAAATTTTGTTAAATTTGAACACGATTTTTTTTCCAAATTAAGCTGACGTGGATGTCGGAAAATCCTACGTGGATTAATCGTCCGGCCATGAAAATGGCGTCGTTTGATATTAATTATAAGGTAGCGTTTTCTATCATATAACTCTCTCTCTTGCAAAATCCCGTAATTCATCTCCCCCAATTCATCTAACAAAAAATCAATCGCCTCTCTTCTCGCCAGTCGACAACGCCAACACTCGCCTCGCCATTGTCGATGCCCTCCAATTAAGGTTCGGGGTTTCTCTCTCACGCGCGACCTAGAAGGTAAGCAGTCTATTTCTCTCCTCTCCTCTCGATATTTAGTGAAGCCCATTTGTGTTGCAGTAGATATTTGTAAATTTAGTGTAATTAATAGTTTTAACTAAATCGGAAGAAGTTTGTAAGGTCTCCTAAAGAATCATTGAGGCGGGTTGAAGTGACATGATAGGAACATTTAAAGGTCAAAAGTTGAAGTTGATGGGTTTAGTGAGTCTACACTGAGTAAAATTCATGTAATTAATATTGTTTCTATTTCCATGCCTTCCGTTTTTGGAGGGACGAGTTTGTTAATGTTAGATAATAATTCTGCAAGTATAATACTTGTTCGAGACAAAGTCAGCCACAGGCTTCAGAAGTGGGTCACTGGATCACATTTTTTAGAGAAGTTGTCTCACCATCTTTCTATTCTGAATTTGGTTTTTGGTAACATGTATGAAAATCATCTATTATCTGGCAACCGAGACTTAATATTTCACTGATAGCCTTGCTGACTTTTTTATATAGCAGACGAAGAAACTAAAATAGAGAATAAAAGGAAACTAGAATACAAAAAAGTCACCATAGAATTTTCCTCAATTTCTTAGTATTCATAAGAATTTTCCTTAATTTCTTATGATTTCCAAATCTCTGTTCTATTCATGGCCGACTGATTTTCTTGAAATCTATTTGTGTCACAAACTACCATCAAGAAGGGCAATATTTGCACCAACTTCGAGACGATCAATGACCGGAATCATTGGTTTTCTATATGGCTATTATTTTTATTTTATTTATAGTTGGGTTTTTTGTTTTAAATAGGTTCTATTGCTACAAATCTCCTCACTTTCTATCCCCACCTAAATCATGTCATGTTGAGAAAAGATGGATGATGTTTGTATACATATTTTTTAGTGTTTGTGTGAGAGAGAAAAAAGAAGGAGAAAGTAGTACGAGAATGAATGTGTATTGTGTAATTATTTTTTTTGAATCATGAGGGATTTATTTGTCAAAACTACATGATTTGGGTTCTTACAACAATTAGGATAGTGGATCTCAATACTTTTTTATATATAAAAAGAATTGGCAGTTAGTTATTTTTTGTACGCATAAAGTAACTCATATATAGCGATTGGTGGATTTTAAATTTATGACTTTCGATTAAAGACTAAGGGGTGTTTACAAATATTATTTTAAGCTTATCTATTTATTAATGACATAAGCAATTTTTTAGCATTTAAAAGTCTACTTATTGCATCAATTTCTCTAAATTTAAGCAAAAAATTGCTTAACTAAGCCTGGTTATTTTTAAGCATCTATTAAGTTGTTTTTAGTTTCTTAAAATATCATAATTTTTAAAACTATCATATAAAATTTTTTTTATTATTGATACCAAAAATAACTATTTTCGCTTAAAAACAATTATTTTAACTTTCAAATAAAAGCAAATAATAAATGCTTATGATAAGCATTTATAACCATTACCTAACACCTTAACCACCATGTCTCCCAAAGAGATTGTGGCTTTTTTTTTTTTTGACGAGGAACCCGCACGTTTCTTCAACTTTGTGCGTGGGTAAGCAAACCATGCTCACGTGTAATAGCCCACCCTTAATTTGACAGGGTGACGGGCCCACACATAGCGTGTCTGGGGGGAATTGAGCCATTGCCTATTTTCGGTCCCGCCACCCACCTTCACGCTATGCCATCCCAGGGACAATTGTGGCTTTATTCTTATTATTACATTTGGTTTATAAAATGCAAATAGTCAACTTTTATTTTTACTTAGTTGTATTGTGATATTTGATGTTTATTTGTCAATAATATGATTATAAACAACCTTTATGCATCTAATTACATTATTAAATTCGGTTTAAAATGTTAAATTCATCCATTATGATATGAATGTTTAGCCCTTGAATTATAAAAATGTGTACTTTTACTGCTTGAATTATTTAATTTGTTCCAAGTAATTTTGAACACACGAAAAAAGTTTGGGTAATTTTGTAAGCACATTCGAAATAATAGTTTAAGAATTTTTTTAGGGTTTGGATTTCTCTTGCACCTATCTCTGTCCATAACTTCTTTCTCAATTCTACAACATTTCTCTCTTATTGGTTGCAATATTTCTTTTTGTTATTTGCTGCAACATTTATAGGATTGGATTTCTCTTCCGTCTATAATTCAAAACAAAATCGCCCTATCTTTGCATGTGTGCCGAGATTTTTACCTGAAATTTACTTCTTGCAAATTAGATAGTTGAAAGGGGACAACATGTATATTTTCATAATTTAAAAAACAAACTGCAAACTGCAAAATGCTAATAGTTGACCCGACTATTCATTGTAATTTCATAACTTGTTAGGTGACCACAAAAAATGGTCTAACCGGACCAAAATGGTTTGTTGTAAATTATAAACACGATAAATACTACGTCTTCCGTCGCATTCAATGTTTGTCTCTTATCTTATATTGAATTGTCCTACCGATACTATTTTCTTTCCATAAAAACGGAGTAATAAAATAACATTACAAATTGCAAAAGTCATGTCATTTACATACAAAAGTCAAGTTTCTTAAAACCTACTCCTTCCGGTTACGTCCACCTTTGTCTTATTTTTTTCGTGGAGATTAACAAGAGTGGGTGGTTGTGTGTAGAAGGAGTGGTTGATTGTGTGCCTAAAAAGTAGGTCCATACAAAAAAAGTTAAGTTTATGCAAGAATTATTTTCCTTTTAAAAAAGAGAAATAGTAACTCAAAAGAAAAAACGACATGGCAATGCGGAATGGAAGTAATACATAATAGTATGAATAGACTGGAGAGGGAGGGAGTAGTTAAACAATATTGAATTGAAAGTGAAATAGAAATTAAACATGGTTCCGTTTTTCCATCTTCCCTACTCCAACGCTATAAACATACTGTATACAGTATTATTTAAAATAACATAGGAAGAAGAGAATGATCCTAGTGATTAATCTAATCTGCTTCCGCTGAATTTGAAGAGCAATACCACCACCCAACGCCTCCGACTAAGTTGTTAAGCGAGTGAGAAGCCATAGCCACACCCAACACTCGACGACAAACTTGTAGCATAACCATACACAATCCCAACAAAAGTCGCCCTGCAGTGTAAGCTTCGGTTTCAACAAACACACGATCGATCTGCCGTATTTCTATCGTTTTTGTGTGTGAGAAGTTGCAGATGAGCATACCAGACTGCAAATGAGTATTTCCGGCCACTTCCCAGGTGGAGTACACCGAATAGTGCAGCAACTGCAACGATGCTCATCCAACTAATGCCAAAGAGAGGCAGCAATGCACCACGGAACAAAAGTTCCTGCTCGATCCCAGTGACTTGGCAATGTTAGTCTACTACCAAATAATGTGAATAACTCAAGATTATACCTCACTAATTCCGGGTAAAAATGCAACGACCAAGTAATCGAGAGGCTCCAAGGAAGTAAGGACCTGCAATTCCAATTAATGTTATGACTATGATAGTTTATGCCGAGGTTTAAGCGCTACTATTAGTTCTAGAAAGGAGGCAATGGAATAATGAGTATACCTGCTGATTAGCTGCTTCACTAGACTCTGCAAAATCTGGCCATAACTTGAGTAGTAAGAAACGACATGATGATACCAGAACAACCGATCCCATAATCAACCCGAGATGCCATGACTCGAAACTAACTGCACAAGATGCAAGAATGAACTACTAGAAGTATCTCATATGTTGCAAACTGATTAGTTTTCTCATTTTCACAAAGCTTTTGCAGTATCTTTTTCAGTCCCTCGCTTAACTATTCATCTTGAATGAGGGATATCATTCATAAACTACATTCTCGAGGCCTTTCAAAGAATTATTTAGGTCTGCTCATAGTTGATTGATCTAGATGTGCATAAATATTTAACTACATAAGAAGATAGAACAAGTGAGCTAGTTTGAGCTAATTTGATATGAAGCATGAGATTTACTACTCCCAATCATTGATTGTGCTTAAGATCAGATTGTGAGCAGCCATATCCACTAAATGCATTTGGGAAAGGGATAATCAATCTTACATGTTATATCTTGGGAGCAGTCAAGAACAGGCCATCCCTCTCCTGATGCAACATGAGAAACCTATAAAGTAAATGTGATGTAATGTGAGGAAGCAAGTAGGAAACTTCACGAAAGCAGAGTACCGTATAAGATCACATTGACAAATATCACCTGCATTCAACAGTAATCATGTTCTACTAATTGATCAAAATACCAATAAGCTTATACGGTACTAATTGATCATGTTGAACATCGATTACAAAGCTGAAAAACTCATTAACAGAATACAATATACCTGCCTAATTAAAAGGCCGAAAGCGCCTATCAGACCAGAAGTAGTAGTGCAGGCTTGAAGCACAAGCACTCCTCGATGGGACTACAACTGAAGGCTCAACTTCATCACTATCACAAGATAACACCTTCTCCTCCTCCTCACCTCCCTTTTCATCTAAAATTTGCCCTCTTGCCAATAAATCCTGCTCTTTTTTCTGCATTTTTTGTCTTTTTTTTCTTCTTGACCTTTTGGCCTGATTCTGATTAGCCAAAGCCCTAATATAACCTCCGTATCTCTTTCAGAGACACAAAGTAACAAGAAAGAGAAACAAGTGCATTTAATCATCAACAGAAGTTTTTCGGCGCGGAAGAAGAGAGATTACATAATTGAAGACTCACATAGCATAATTTGGGCGAACTACTGTATCCACAAATATTTAAATCTCTACCTGATTAATTCGAACAACATTTCAGTAGTTCAGCAATTCTTGAAGAACCCATAAGAATACAATATCAAGAAACAAAAGGGCTACAAGAATGTTGAGTAAAAATAGATAGAAAATACCCCGGAATTGGAAGGCAGACACCCGACGATGACGAAGATTGCAGGATTTTAACCGAAATAAGCAGTTGGGGTTCAGTAAATCCATTTATCTATTGTCTGAATGCAATCTTAATTCTGTTGGAAGAGGATAATCGTGTAGTCGTTAAGAAAGCTCTCGCAAAAATTGATAGTTTAGAATTCCTCAAATTTATATGCGGTGTACAAATAATAGTTTGAGGAGAGGATTTTCTGACTCATTGTTCGAGTGATGGTCTTCCATTTTATATTAATTTCTAAAATAGTGATTAATAAATTCCAGTATATTTTATTTTATAATTATATAGATATAGTTAATGTTATGAGCACATATCCGTTGAACACAAAAGTGTGAATTCGGAAAACAAAATATTATAACTCAGGAAGAAATAACAAATCTAAAAAGAAACTAAACCCCAGTCGAGTGGAACTCTTTTCACAAGACAAATATGTCCGGCATTGCTCTACGGTTTTGAAATAACTTAACGTTGTTAACACTAATATGTAGAGCGTTACAGAGGAGAATTCCTTTAGATGGAGTAACTATTAATGAAATGACAATCTATCTAAAGGCAAATCCACTTGGTGAAGAGTTGTAGGAACATTAAACACTCCTTATTCATTACACGAGATCATGTCAAGAAAGTGAAAGAGGTGGAGAAGTGGAACAGCAACAAAAGAGACACAACTCTAGGAGCTTCCAAGAAGAATTATATGGTGTAGCAAGACCACTGCACACCACCATCTGAGTCAGCTTACAACAAGCCCAATCAAGTCCAAAGCTCACGGACCACCCACTTCTACAATTTCTATTTTGCGTGCATAACTTGAAGTCATTATTGTCACTCACCAAAAATCAAAGCGAAAAATAAAATATAGATACGATCATCTAATCGGAACGTAGTTCGACGCTATATACTTTATTTCAAAAAACTGATACGTTTCAAGGCCCAAAATTGTTGTCAAAGTTGACTTTCCAACTGTTAATTTTACAATGAGATTGTTTTAGATATTCTCCCTCCGTCCCGTTTGAAACGACCCGTTTCCAAATGACACGAAATTAAGAAAAGTTAAAGATAAAGTAATGAGAGATGAGTAGATGATAAAGTAAGTAGAGAGAAGATGAGTGATGATAGTGAAAAAGGTAGATGATAAAGTATGAGAGAGAAAATGATTTAATATAATGAGAGTAGATAAAGTAGGTGAGAGAAATAATAAAATATGAGGAAGATATTTCGCTTTTTAGGAAACGGATCGTTTAAAATGGGACGTCCCAAAAAGGAAAATAGATCATTTCAAATGGGACAAGGAATACTTATTTTTGGATGAAAAAAGAAACGGATTACTAATCCATTATGGATTAAAATACAAAACAGTAAACCCTAAAATGCTTAACCCTCTTAAAGAGGAGTTTGATATGATCCGTTAAACTAGCTTATGTTTTACATGTTTCGTCTTTAATACGGTATCTTTCTTTTTTTTAATTTGTCCTCCAACAGATCTTTTCCATTTGGAAAAAAGAAATTAAACATGAGTAGCAAATTTATAATCTATGCTGCATTCATTCTGAACACAGCAAATTATTCTCAGAGAATCCAGTGAATTATGCCACACTAAGGCAACATCTGCACAACAACTTAATCCTCTGAATCCCTAATATTAGATTGCAGAGAAAAAAACTAATGGGAACATTTACATATCCGGCTCCAACTTCAACAAACAACTATCATCTGTTCTACAAACTAAGCAATATCGACGCATCACAAAAAGGTGCCGAGTAACCAAATATGCAACACGAGCCAATAAGCAACGAAGCCTAACCTCCCCCTCGGGTGGCTCATCAAAGCTCGACTGCCAGACACCCTGAGTAAATAACATGAAATAAGCATCAGAAATGATAGAGACACAAAAAGTAGAGTTGGTTCAACAAGAAAGTAATGTATAATTTATAGCTGCCTGCTTTTTTAGTCCAGAATCAATACTAATCCTCTATATCTCCCATCTCCCAAAATAAATTGAAGTCTCAATACTATTTTCTTCAAGAAAATTAAGTGCATCCATAAAATCATTCATGTTGTGCATCCATCTCCCCCGCCCCCTCTCTCCAATTATTTTCTATTAAAGGTATTGCGTATATATATACTCTTTAGAAGAACTTATATAGTATAATAGCATTTTACCAAATCCCATCAATTCGATCTGCAAATGCTCTCCCCTGCATAGGAACCAGACCAGAAGTAATAAGCGGCTTGAATGCATGACCTGCAAAGACAAATTCCCATTAACTCCAGATCCGACCTCAAATGATGTGACAGATTTTGATATATTTACCTTTGTCTTCATCAGATCCCTTATTATCTATTAATCGTTCGGACTCAGACTCGATATTGATAGCAAGGTGATCAGTTGAACCCTTCCTCAAGGTACGCACTTGGGCAGCAGATGAAACAGAAGGAATGTTGTTGCTCTTGGCAAGTGGCACCTGCAAGTTTTAAAATGCAACTATTTCTCACTATTCAATTCAGACCACATACTTATAATACCAGAAGATCACTTAACGTAACAATGCAATATCTTCTGCATGCATCAAGGATTTTGGATTCTTCATCTTTCTATATGTTCCTCTGGTGTTAACGCCTCCATGGAGAACATCTATCATTATTTGGGGATTGAGAACATATATGGGTCTCCAAGTGGCTAAATGTGTGGTAAGAACAGAGCTGAAGATTTGAGGAAATAGTTGTATAGTCCAAGAGAATAAAACTATATCCTAAATTGGCTTCCCAAAAATTAGTCAGATAATATGCAACCAGAAACCACAAATCATAACCTAATTATTGGTAACTCATACTACTAGCAATAGGAACGTAAACACAGCTGTTGGTCCCGAACGTTATACTAGCAATAGCCAATCTCTTTATTTGCAGGGTCAATAAGCAAAACGTGCATTAATCTAACCTTCCCATTAGTCAAAAGTTCCAAGGGAATGAATACTTTCTGAAAGTTTGTCCTATTGCACCCTTTATATCCTTTGCGTGGACATGAGATTGTATTGCAAGAAGAATAAGAATAACCATGAATAATGAGTACAAGAATTGAAAATCATAGAACAAAAGTTTACCGCATCTTGCATCTCTGATATCTCTGACTGAGTAGACAAGAAAGCTTCGGATGTTCCTCTTTCCTGGTCTATCTCTGGTAGAATGACTCTGGATTGATTAGACTCTTCTAGTAATTTAACCTTGTTTGACAAATCATCCACAGCCTTTTCAGCCCCAAGCAACTTGGCACCAAGATCTTCATTTTTAGTTTCAGAGTTTCAGATTCATGCATCACGGCTGTAATTAGTTTTTTCAAGCAAGGGCAGGAGCCATGATCCCCCATTTACTTTGGGATCATCCATCACATCATTAGCACCCAACTTCCTTGCAATAAGCTGCAAACCTGATTCAAGCTCCAACAGTTTGTTCATCTTTTCTGAATCTTTCTCAATCCCAATGTAATCTTCATCTTGCCTTTTAGTTGTTCCATTTCAAGAATCTGCTTATCAATGGTTGATCGTAATTCTTCATTCTGATGAGATAGTGAGCTTACCTTTCTCCATAGATCCCCTAAAACTATCTATAAGGTAAAACAGCTTTCTTACATTGGCCGAATCATGCGACTCTCCATTTGCGAATGCAGCATCAGGGACATCAATCTGACTTATTTTTTCCAGAATGGATTTAACTTGATATGCTGATAAAGCCTCCAGTTCTGAAATAAAACCATGAAAAAGGGGTAAACTACAGAGTAACTAACAAGGAGACAGATGAGAGATTATGTATGCAGAAAATGACAAATAGCTAAGGGACCAAGTACCTTGAGATTTGGCGAATGAAGTAGACAATTCTGCTTCTCTTTCCCTAAGTTCATCTTTTTCCTATGATGATCTAGCTGAGCTGTCATCTCATGATATAAGTCTTGCTGCTCTTTCAGATCAGTCTCCAATTTCAAGATTTTGTCTTTATATACATCTCTTTCCTCCAAGGCTTCATCACAAGTTAGCTGCGTCTCTTTCAGTTTGCTCTGCACATCTTCTAGTTTCATCGTCATATCATTGTGAAAGTTCTGTTGCTCCTTCCAGATCACTCTCCAATTTCAAGAATTTGTCTTTGTATTGATCTCTTTCTTCCAAAATTTCATCATAAGTCAGCTGAGTTTCTTTCAGTTTGTTCTGCATATTCTCTGTCATATCCATCAACTTACTTATAGCATCTTGAAACAGGATACTAAGATCTTGATTCCGCCTTGTAGCAAGCAGTAGCTTCTCAGCCTTCTTTACATGGTCAGTAGCAAGTGCTACTGCTGCATCATCGCTGTCTGCCTCCATACCCATGGACATTATGCCATCTATATATACCAATTTATTGATAGTTCTGAGCACGGGCACAACTTTATGGGCATTCAACTCCAATCTGTGAGTGGCATCAGTACAAGCAGATAACAAAATTCTGATATCACTTTCCAGTGATGCTATGACATCCCTCCTGTCTCGTCTTCTCTGTTTCTACGTCCTTCACTAGATCCTTAAGAGAGCTGGTATATTTCATTGCATGGACAATTTTATCCTTTGTTAAGTGTAATCTTCTCAACAGAGCTTCCATTGATTCGTCCATAAGTGTGGACAAGTTATCAAAATGATCAGCCAGGATTTTGTTCTTCAGATGATATTTTTTTAACCATCTTGTCAATGTCAAAGACGTTCTCATCATCAACAGCATTCACCTCATCATTTAACATTTCCATGTTTAGAATTATATCAATATTAGACGGTAAAGAGGTTGGAAGAGAGAGATCATTCTGCAAAGGAAAAGGAGTCATGAACAGAGCATTAGGTAAGAGGATTAAAAGTCAACTAATAAGCTGGATGGCAGTACATACTCACACCAGTACATACTCTCTCTCTCTCTCTCTCTCTCTCTCTCTCACACACACACACACACATACACACACAACACACACAGAGATATACATAAAGGATAGGAGACATATCGATACATAGATACATATATGTAAACATAAACCTCAATGTAGAATTCAGTTAGATGTAATAGCTTAAGCTTTAAGATAGGTAATCACTCGACAAAGTTTTAGATCCAACCCCAAACAAGGTCATAAGTTTTAATCTGACAACCACTAATTTATAGTAAAAAAACTTCAACAAGCAAGGCTTACAAACAAGTAATTACCATACATATGAGGAGGTGTGGTGAAGATGCGAGAGAAACAGAAAGATGAGTATATCACATAAAGCAGTAAGACAGCAAACCTTCAAAAGGAATACTACTATATATGAAAAGGCATGTATATCGTTAAATAAGGGAAAAAAAGGGGCAAACAATAAGATTTTTGAAATATGAGACTTGTCAGATGGAATAGATTGAATACAAAAATGTAAACAACACTCTTTCTGATTGGTCTACTGTCAAAATAGAGAAGCCCAGAAACCATTTGTGGAAGTAAACTGATAAAACCATGATATAGATATTAGATACTAATATAACTTAATTTGGTAATCACATGGTTATTACTGAAAACAATTAGAAGCAAATAACTAGTCACTAGAAGAGTTACACAGATACTAATAATTAGTCACGTGTTTATTTATGAAAAGAATTGGAATAAAATAAAGTAATCACTAGAAGAGGTACAGAGTGACAACCTTAAGAATTTGATAATGCATTGTGATTAAGCTTGAATCTATTGTTGTTAACTTTTCACCAAAACATATGTAGACGTGCAAGGAGATTAATTCAGAAATAGTGCATTCAGACAAACAACCTAGACTTTAGTAACAATAACACTATATGCACATGCAAACAAGGATTATACCTCCATGATAGGAATATTTTGCTGCACATCGGACTCCATTTTCTGGGAACAGTCCAAGGTTTCTGTGAGCAGAAAATCAATGCTCTTTAGGCTCTCAAATTTTCTCCGGAAGCATTGTCCTAGAATGGTTGAAAGTGTCTCATCGTTTTAGAAGACACTGAAGACTGCCCAGCTGACCAGAGAGTTCCAGAGACCGATTCTGGGTTCTATTTTGGGTGCCAGCTAACTCTTCCATACAAGATTCCAGTTTAGATGTAAGTTCATTTATCTCCATTTCAGCATTTCGATTTTTCTGTACCATATCTGCCATGTTATTCTGTGCACTGAGAGATGCATCCTCAAGTGATTTGATTGTTATGGAGGCTTCAGAAAGCTTGCCAGCAAGTAAGTCGGCTTCTTCTCTGATTCTCCTTATCTCCCCATCCAAATCATCCTGGCCGGTTTGTACCTTACTGTTCTCTTCTGCAAGTAGTGAGATATTTGTCTGTGCCTGTGACAATGCATCTTCAAGGGATTGAATACTTTTATCAGCATCAGCAAGTTTCCTAACATAGTCAGAGAGCTCCTCCTTTAATTCACTTAGCTGCTGTTCAGCAAGATATCTACCTTCTACAGCTACATCTCTCTCATTCATGAACTTGGAAGCATTCTCCTCTGCTCTCAAAAGAGCATCTTCAAGTTTTTTTTTACTCTCAAGAAGTTCCTCATACTTGCTTGTATGTGAAGAAGCTTCTTCTTTTCCCTTCTGCAGTTCTTCCTCTAGAAGTGCCTTCAAAACATCAAATTCATTTAGATGCTGTTCAACACGAGATCTACCTTCTACAGCTATATCTCTCTCATTCATGAACCTGGAAGCATTCTCCTCTGCTATCAATAAAGCATCTTCAAGTGTTTTTTTACTCAAAAGAAGCTCTTCGTACTTGCTTGTTTGTGAAGAATCTCTCTCTTTTTCCTTCCGCAGTTCCTCCTCCAGAAGAGCCTTGGAGACTTCGAAGTTCTTTCTTCTCATCCAAGAGCTCAGATCTGCTATTTTCTACAATTGTTAAGGCATCTTCGAGTGACTTTATCACTGTCTGGGCTTCAGACAATTTGCCAGACAGAGAACTCACTTCATCATTTAGACTTCTCAGTTCTTGCTCCATCTGTGTCTTTGAAATTTCATTTTCACTAAGATATCCAGCAACCCATTTCACCTTATCTAATGGATCGTTTGGAACTTGATCAGTTGGGGTAGTAATGCCCTCAATTGACTCCATGACTCTTTGTAGCATACTGTTGCTCTCTGCTAAGAAGTTCTCAAGTTGATCTGCATGTTCCTTTGTAGAAACAAGGTCCCTCTCCAACAGAGATATACGTTCCACCCTCAACTAACAATTTAGTGACCTGATCCTGGCTTTCATCATATTTGGACAAATACTGCTGCATTTCAGACTTCAACTTATCAATTTCAGCCTTTCTTTCGTTCAGAGAACTTTTCAGGTTTTCAATGCTCTTGAACAAGCCCCTTGCCTTTTTTTACCGCCATAGATAACTTATCCTTCAATAGAGCACATCTATCCTCTAATTGATCAAGGCTTTTCTGCATAACAGCCTTCTCATCCTTAAGGACATTAAGTTCTTGAGTTTTCATTTTCAGTTCTTCTGATAAATGACAGACATGTGCCCTATCCGACATATCTTCCTCTATTATTAGCTTATATAGAGTCATTTCCAGATCTCTGATATACAGAAGACTCTTGAAGCTTTCAAAGAAGTCCATTTTTTCTAGAGACGGTTCAAAAGGACCTGCATTTTCCCTAATCTTTGCAACACAATAATCAATAATGGTGCTCGTGTCCATGATCTCTGGATGAACCTCTTTGTCACCATCATTTGCAAGTCCAGATGCTTCCAGCAATACACGTACTATTTCATCCTTCTCCAGTGAAACCTGATGGTTCTTTTCCATAACTCCTTCATATCGTTGTCTCAAATTTTCCAGTTCCAACTGAAGATGGCTCTTCTCCTGTGATTCTGCTAAAAGAGATGATGTTAGGTGATCAATCTCATTATGTAAAGCCTGTCCAGCTTCAGCTTGCTCATTCTGTAACCTTTCATGTGCTCCACATTTACTGCTTAAATCCTCCAATTCTGCCTGAAGATCATGTTTCTCCAGTATTTCAGCTAAAAGTGACGTGGTGAGGTGCTCTATCCTCCCATTTGCAGCCTCTATCGTTTTAGCTATCTCAAATTGTAAGTTTGTAGCTTCTTCTTTAAACGAAGAAGATGATTCCGCAAGCCATTGGACACGCACGTCTAGTTCACTTGAAGCCACTGTTTCAGGGAAATCAAAGGAAAATAATAAATCAGACAGTTTATGATATTGCAGAGATATATCCTTAAGTGATTTGTTCTCATCTGCAAACCATCTGATTTTATCAGCAATATCTGTTGGCTGCAGTTCGTTAGGGGTCCAACTCTCGGATAATATTTCTCCACATTTCTGAAGTACTGCTTCTTTCTCTGCTAGAGATTCCTGCAGTGAAGCAGCAAGTTTTTCACTAGTCGTAATCTTTTCATTTGCCCTTTCTGCAGCCTCTAGAGCAGTTGACTTCTCTTGCAGTTCGATTGAGCATCTCTCCAACTCGCTAGTTTTCTCAAGCAGCAATTGCGTAAGTGAGTCTCTCTTCTGTACCAATGCCTTTCCCTTTTGTCACAGCCATGCTAAGCTTCTCTTTGTGTTAGCACACCTGTTCTTTTCTTGTTCAACTTCTGCACCAAGTCTTCCAATTTCTGCGTTCATGTTTTCAAGAGTAGATTTTTGTTTCTCCAATTGTTCCACCAGATTCCTATTTTCATATTCTAAATTGCTAATTTTTTGGTACATGTCCTCTTCCTTTCTTCTGAGTTCAATAATTTTATTATGAGCCAACTCAAAAGCTCCAATATCTTCAACCTGATCCAAATCTAATCCAACTTCATTTAAACATCCCTTAAGCTGCTCACTTCCATAAACAAAAATATTATATTTCTCAACTATACATACGACAGATTTCTCAATTTCAGAAAAACTTTTCTATGAGCGATCTATCCCATGGCTGTTCTGGATGATGCGCCATGGTAAGTGATGCCAGAATCCTGTTTGCAGTTTCCTCCATATACTGATCAGTCTGAAATCGAGCTTCATACAATTGAGACAAATTATCACGTTCTGAATTTGCAATGGACTGAGCGATATTGCTTGGATTCAGTTAACTCAGCAACCTTAGCATTGAGAAAATCAATTTCCCTGATCTTTTGAATGCAATACAGAGTAGAGTTCCCTCACTTTCTCCTCAGTCTGTTGGCGTTCATCAATAGCTGTTTTAAGCAATCTAGAGCACTCACTTATAATCTCATGCAAAGAGGCACGAGATCCCAGAGCTGCATCCAAATTTACCACTTCATTTTGATGATTATCAATGAACCAGTTAGCATTATCTCCTTCTGTAGTATGTTTCTCATTCAAACCTTCAACTGATGACAAAGGTGCGAAAGTTCATTAATAAGCTCTGCTCTTTCTCCCTGTAGACACAAAAAGGAAAAGAGGGGAGAGTTTTCAGATAAATTATTAGATAAACTAAAATGTTATGCACCAAAGGGACAACCTCGTATTTTTGTGCCAAGTGCTCTTTCTCAGAAACATTCTTCTCAAGTTTATCGCGCAGCAATTCTATCTCAGCTATCATTTCAGGGACTTTAACCCCGCTATCTGATTCATCAGCTTGAGCATCTTCTAGATTCTCTTTCTCCTCGGAGTTCTGTAGGGATTCAGAAATTTCTATCTCATCTGGACAATCAACAAATGTATCCTCCTTTGATACAGTGCGCTCTAATGTAGGTCTGTTACTTGGGCTGGAAGGATGCATCTGCATGACCAAAATCCAAGACAAGCCACTGAGTTACTAATATTGTTTGGATACATATCAATTAGCAACTATGCATCAACGTTAATTTTTTATGTTACCTTTAGAAGACTGCATATGACATACTGAAAGAATAGTCATGAATTGTCAGAACCCAACTTCAATAGTCTTATTCTCAAGATTCTATTCTAATCAAAGACGGTTATATTTATACAGACAGAACAAATAGGTGTTGGTAGTGTTTTTTTTCCCTCCAGTGGTTCATTGGACATCCTCAATCATGAATTTTGATCCCAAACTGGCAGTTACTCACCGAACAGATTTTACTGAGATTCTCCTAATATCTTCCTATGACGATCAAACACAGTTTAGATACCATATGTCAGGGAAAGTTTCTGACAACTGTATGTATAATGCAACAACATAGCAAACTAGAGAATGGAAAAACATTTCTGGTATACTACTAGAGTGGAGACAAACAGAAGTTTGTATATGTAAATAAGGGAAAGAGCATCTAGTCTTTTTGTGTTATTTATTGCGCTTGAGTAGCATAGCGCACATGGGGGTTCACTCACAGATTCCAAGTACAAAAACATGTTTGTAGAATTCATACAACTTGTAGTTCTTTTATCCAAAATTATCCCTTCTCTAAGGGATACACGGACATACACATGCAGACATATTTATGTAAAAAACTACAAGTCGTATCAGTTGGCGACCACATGTTTTATCACGCCCATTCCACTTTTTAAGTAAAACATAACTAACTAGCAAGGAATCCATAATGCTGCATTCATCCAGCTAACAGACATTTGCTATTACCAAGTGACAAAGTGATACCTTACACTACCAACCATCATCCATTCGGCTTTATAAATTTCATATCTAACTCTAGGATGCAACCGCCATTCACAAACCCAATGCATATTCGGAATAACAGTATTGAATATGAGATACTTTAGTCAGAAAAAATTGAGATTCTGATCCTAATCACCACATTCAAATTCTTGAAAGTTGAAAATGATTTAGAATCATTAGATTAAAATCGGAACCTGATCAAGTGAATCAGCAGCAGCCTCAGCTGCTTCAGCATAGGGGGTTTCCACAGAAGAGGGCCCTTCCCCTTCCCCAGCTTCCGGAGCGCCTTCTCTCTCATGATTATCTTCCAATTCCATCAAAAAAGACTCACACTGCCTATTTCACCAAAAGCCCAGATCTGAAAACAATAAAAAATATTAAATCTTTCTTCCACGCAAAATTCATTCTTGAAACTAAATCACGCACCCCGTCACATTAACGTCTTTAGGGAAACAAAAATTAAAAAAAAAAAAAGAAAGAAAGAAAAACGAAAACGACTAAGGAGATTACCTCGAAAAGAGAGGTGTAATTATTCGGTTTCTATTGAAGAAACCTTGAAGACAGGAGGGATCTTGTCTTGAAATTGGAGCGGTGATGCAGTGGGAGGATTATACATTTGTTTGTTACTACTACACGTTGGGAAGAGAGAGAGGAGCTTCAGGAAATACGACGTCATTCCGCTGGTTAGGCAGGTTTTCTGTAAAGTCAAAACTCAAAACATACCCGACCCGACCCGATCCGACCCCAATCTATGCATTGGATTTGTGAAAATTATGAGTGTTTCTCAAAATTGATATTGTTTCCTTAATTACGTCATTTTAAAGCAACGTCAGACCATATTTATCACATTTTAGTTCAAAAAGCGTATATCAGCAAAATTATTAAAAAAGTTTTTTATAAACTTCAACCTCCTTAATGAATCAGTTTTTCCAGAGAGAAACTTCTTTCTTCATTTGTTAGCCACACTGAAACTCAATGGTGTGTTCGGTCGAAGGAGAGTGATTTTAGCATCGGGGACGAGTGCTGCCACGGAAGAATCGATTTCTTTTCACAGCTGAGTTTTGTTAGGAAATAAGTTTAGAAAAAAATATTTTTTTTAATAATTTTGTTGATGTGTAATTATCTATGCGACAAACTAAAACTTAAGCTTATGGACCTACATTACTGATATAATTTTCCCGTCTTTGCCATTGCAAATACCAAATTGTTGTATATGACACTAGCAAAAAATTAAAAAATGACTTAGAAACTCGTTTTTATTTTCCAAAGTTCATTTGAGATCAGTTTAATTAGTATATCGACAAAAATATAGGGAAAAATGCCATTATGGTCTCATAACTTAATTTGTTTGCCATTTTTGTTTAATTATTGTTGGTCCCGAGTGTACGGTCAGTGTAGAGGGGGGGGAGGGGGAATACACACGATTCGATTTCTCAACTTCGAACTTAAGCAGTCCTATTCGGGATGGTGTCCGACCGAAAGCTTAGAGCCAGACTGCATAACCGTTTCGAATCGAATTAAAGGCTAAGAGTACTCGACTCCGGCTTGAGATCTCGCTAACCGACCAGGTCGACCGAAATCGATATTGCAAGAGTTCAATGCGCTGAATAGTGTAGGCTCAAATCGCTTTTTGTGAGAAAACGTTTTAAGTCTCGGCCAATTAGATTAAAAGTTCAGGATGCCGAGACAAAGCTTGATTGATTTTAAATAAGATGTTCAGTATGAATAGTAAAATCAATGCAAGCTTAAGAAAGCAAGAAGAGACACGAGGATTTTTAAAGTGGTTCTGGATATCGCTCAAATCCTACGTCCACCGTCCCGAATGATCGGGAGACTATTTATTATCCCGAGCCAGGTCTCGCCGCCTTGCACATCGGGCAAAGCCGCGTCTTGGTTTTTATACGATCCAAGTCTCGCTTACAACACTATCAAACTTAAAGTGTTTGACAAACTTCTCCAACAAAGTAAGGAGTCCTTATACAATAAGGATTGGGTTCAAATGTGAACTCCTTCGTCTAAGCTATGGATAAGAACAGTTGAGCTAGGGTTAGAGGGATATGGAATATGAGAGAGTAGTTTCTAGATCGACGAACAACGAAGGTAAACTATAAGTTCGTGTAACATCGATTTGGATACTAGAGGCTTTATATGTCAGCATAGCTTGATTCCCTATGAGCTAGAATGTAGTCTTTCACGGAGATTGTTCTTCAAGTTCTTGCTAAGACTTTGTTCTTTGGAATTCGTTCTTTTTCGCGCTCTCTCGAGTTCTTGCCGAAGCTTCAAATCTTGAATGATCCCTCTATTTATAGAGCGTAGATTGAAATATATCCGTTGGAGACGATCTTCTTCTCTCTCTCTCTTTTTGGTAGCAAACGGCTCTTTTTGTGTAGGTAACAAGCGTACTTTCCCACCTTTTTAGGTAAAAAGGTTGATTGCGGCCTTTAAGCAGTGAAAAAGACACGTGTATGCTTGTCATTCGTCGAGGTGGATGGGAGTGGTTGAGACAAAGACAAACTTCGAGACAGAAAAGTCGACTTCTCTCTCTTCCTCGCATACGACAATGCCGATTGTCTTTCAAAAGATTCCGACATATTCCGAAGACTATCCGTCGTTGCCGAGTCCGACCTTGTATTCGGTAGATAGACCGCCGAGATAAGTCATCAAGATCGCCTCCGAGTTCAGTGAACTACCCCGCCGGAAGTTCGGGCCGATCGACTCTCTCGCATATCGCTGCCTCGCTGAGTCCAAGATCACCGAGTCTTCTGTACCGGTGCCGAGGCGCATAAGCTCATGAGCGCCTTGACTAGAGCAGAGTCGCCTACCGAGTCCGAAACCTCGTAGACAAAACGGATACAAGGGAATGGTTCATCATTCGGATAGGGTTTCGGGATCTTCAAATCTTGAGACAAGCACAGCACAAGGCTACCGAGCTTAAGATCGTTGTCTAAGACCGAATCATTTCCCACTGAGTGAAACAAAGGCGAGGATGGAATCATCACCCAACAATTATTTTCAATATTTAGGTCCCGTTTGGAAAACAAACTTAAATAAAGTGTTTATATCATAAGTGTTTGTGACATAAGTGACTTATGTTATAAGCGCTTAAATTGAATAAGCTATCGTGTTTGGATACATTTATATATAAGCACTTAATTAGAATATATATATATATATATATATATATATATATATATATATACTTTAAAAAAATATATTGTCACTAGGGTTTGATATGATGACTTATTTTTCATAAGTTGTTTTTGACTTATTTCATAAGTTATTTCTATCACCTTATTTAAAATAAGTCAAATAAATTTTGCCAAACGCTGCAAAAAACATTTATTTTTAGAATAAGTTGTAGATAAGCTCTTCCAAAAGGTAACATTAATCTGTTAACTTTCATTTACTTGTCACTTTGTTCTTATAACTTTCATTTATTTGTAAATTTAATGTCGTAACTTTTAATATTGTAATTTCAATCTCCTAACCCTCAAATACCGACAATTTTAATCATGTAAGTTGTAATTATACCGATTCTTGTGTTTGAGTAATTTTATAATTAAATTAAGAAAATGAAATTTTAACTAATCCCTATTAAAATATAATTCCTTCGTTAGGGGTTAACATTTAATATAGTTGGTATTCTCACTTCCGCATAAGTGGATTAATTTAAGTGTTGATCGATTCCCGTTAGAATCTATTTTAATTAATAATAACATTATACTCCCCTTAGTCGCATAATTGTTGTCTAATTACATGCTTCTTCTGTTTCTTTTCTCTTCCTTCTATAGTTTTATTTAGTGCCACACTTTTTACCTTATTTTGGTATTATTGGTGACCGACAAACCAATAATAATGAATAACAAAAAATTACTCTAATAATAAATTTTAACATTTGCAATTACCATGGATATTCATCACTAAATCCGAAACTTCTTAGTATTTCTTTAGAAGCTCTAGTAATAACTTGTTAGGTCTCGTCCCATAAAAAGTGACAAACCTATTTTTGCCAACCCAACAAAAATATATGATAGACTCGATCCAGGTTGTCTAGGAGGGCTCTATTATTGACTCGAATCAAAATTGTTTATATATATTTTGTGATAGTGTTTTATAAATGGCTCAGAGCATCTCCAGCCGAAATGCTTATTTTTAACACAATTTTACAATTTCTGTCACATCAAACAGTAATCTTACTCTAACCCACAATTTTAAATTCACCCTAAAAAAGAATATTCTCAATATTACACATTAGACTCACAACCCATATATTCTATTTCTATTTTTTCTACTTTTACAATAATACCTATATATTTCTCAATATTACTCATTAGACTCACCACAATTTTAATCAACAATTATTTATGAAATATTTTTATTATATAAATGAAAAATAAATAAATTATTTGTGTATTTCCTAGTATTTTTCTATTATTGCTAATATTTTTAATATATTATTGTATTTCATATTTCATTATTTTCTATTATTGTTGGTATAATTGTATTATACAAAAATCATAATTAAACTTGAAAAAGTGAAATGGTGTGATGAATAGTAGTCATCATTTATGGAGTAATAGTAGAGAAAAAATTATAAATTATTATTTTAAGTGTTGAAAAATGGAATTAAGTTGGTGATGATTTTTTTACTCCAAATACTATTATAGGATGGGTTGGAGATGCTCTCTCATAACCTAATGATAGCCCGTTCTTCATTCTTTGGGCCAAAAGGTCCTCATTTTGAGGCTTTTCACATTTCTTTTCTTTTTTATTCATTTGTTACTTTTATTTATGTTTTTTCCCTTTTTTTCATTCATTTTTTTTCCTAACTCAATTTTTGGCCTGTCTAGATTTGTTTACAAAAACTTGCGTCACATTTTTTTTTTTAATTCATTTTTCCAATCTTAATTTATATTTGCTCCCCTTTTCCATTCCTTTCTTTCCCTAACTTGATTTTCACCTGGCTGAGATTTGTTAACAAAAACTTGTGTGCATCCACGCTTTAACACCGATCCGAATATGCGGATCCGGTGCAATAAAAAAATCTCTACCGCCGATGTGATTGACGGAAGTGTCGCTGTTTTGGACAAAAGTGTCATTTGTTAATTATTACTATTTGTTTGTAATTTATTGAGTATCAATTATTTTGAAAAAGTGTCATTTGTTTAGAAAAAAATATCATTTGTTAGGAAAAAAAACTATGAATCAATTGTTTTGAAAAATCTATCATTTGTTTAGGAAATATTGTCAATTATTTTGAACAAAAATGTCATTTAAAAATTGTCAAAATCATATGTTTTCAGTACTTTGGCAAAATGAATAAATTCATTCATAATAATTTTACCTAATAATTCCATCTTGACTTTAAAGAACTTCAAACATACATTCTATTTAAAAAATTCATATGGAAAATGAATCGGGCATCAAAGAATAACTAATAAATCAATAAATCACAATACTCTCTTCATAAGCAAACTACCTCGATTAAATACAGATTCACTCTAATTCAATTCAAAATTAATCACGCATATTTATGACTATTACGTATCCAAAATTAATATAAAAAAATAAAAAATAATAGATGCAGGTAAGAAGAGGTACAACTCCCTGCCATCACCTTCTTCTCTTCACCAACTGCATTTAAAATCACAATTCACAAACTCCTTATGTGGCGTTTAGTTAAACAAGAGCTTCTAACTAAATCGAGCCTAGAAAAAACATATATGGTGTGATGTCACTTTTATATTCTTCCAAGCTTGGGCTCACAATTAGACCTACCCATCCATACACAGACCATCATTGCTAGAGGCGAGAGATCAGAGAATGGTGATGGCGAGTTTGGGTAGGCGAAGAGCGGCGATCCTCTAACCACCTTTATCACCTATGGATCTGATCCTCTAACCACCTTTATCCCCCTATGGATCTGACCACAACCAATAGAGGGGGTTTATAGAGAGGTAGGAGTAGGACTTTCTATTATGCACATCTTAAAAAATTCTTAATTTAAGAAGTTGAATGATTTGAGTAAATTTCCGCCAGTAGATGTCTTCAACTACTTTACTAGTATAATAATAATTATGAATTGTTCATATCAAATCATTGCTACAAATTTACGCGATTTTCTGATTTTTATGACTTTTGATCGACAAAACTTAAAATTGAGAGATACTTAAAATATTTAAAAAATCTAAAAATAATTTTATACTTTTATTAATTTGGAAATTAAAACAAATAAGATTTGCAAATATAATAACCCTTAATTAACATATAACATATTCTGAAACAAGGCATGCGCCATAATAATACTTGTAAATTTCATTCATTTTTTCTATGTTATTGTTAAAATAAAGCATGAACTATAGCACATTGGCAATTTTAATACGAACTTCAACTGTTGCTGAATTAATGCACAAGCCTTATAATTTTTGCAAGCTATAATCTCAATTTTTCTCGGTTTATGAAAATATTAAAATAGAGTTCGCTTTTGAGTTGGACGCCTAGCCGACAAGTTTGTCAAGTCATAAAATTAAATGAATGCGCTTTGCTTGCCACATCAGATAAATTGAGACTTCAAATAACACGTTACTATCTGATTATCTCTTTAACTACATCAATTTATACCGTAAACACAACAAGTTTTCGCCCATAAAAATGACTTTATTTTATATTGTTCGCGTAGGCGTCCAATTCATTATTCCGGCTGCCGGAAAAAAAATTGGGGATTAGAGCATGCATTCAATTGCAAAAAATTAGAAAGTTCATGCATTAATTCGTCGAGGATTGAAGTTCGTGTTAAAATTGCAAATGGATTATAGTTCATGTCTTATTTCACCAATAACCCATTTTTCTACTAATATTCGATTGATTTATTTAAAATTTTGTTTTGTTCTTTCTATCAATGAACAAGTAGGAGTAATTTTTTACGTAATTGAAGAATTAGAACATAAAAACATCCTTCTAATCAACTTAGACCGTGTTTGGAATAACTTTTATAAATAAATTTTAGCTATTTATGCTTAAAATTATTTTTAAGCAAAAGTTGTTAGTTTTTGCAATATTAGAAAGAAAATAAAAACAACTTAATTTTAGAAAGCACCCCCCAACTTATTCTTTTCATAAGTTCTATAAGTTGCTTTCTCAATTGTTTTTTCTTCCGGTTTTATAAAGCACCTCCGACTTAACTTACTGACTTACGCTATTCCTCACCTTATTTAAAGCTTCAAAAAAGCGAAGTATGCTTTTTAAACATTAAAAAGAGTGTTTATGCGACCTTAATTAACATATCTTTTGAGTATTATATCTCTAAACATATTATTATGTGACATGAGAAACATGCAAATAAATGATCAATCAAATACATATAATTCAATTCCGAAATCATAAAGTCAAATTTGAGAAGTACTAATTAACTTTATAATAATTAGCAGACAAGAGCAACATATGCAAGGCAATTAATATTAAATTTAAGGTAAGATAAAAGGGAAGATATTCTTTTCTTGGGTTCAACTAGGACAAGTTTCAATGTCAAGCAAACTCTTTCCTAATCCCCCTTTCTTTTCATCTTTTCCTCTTTAAATCCCTTTGATCAAAAGTTCCTTTTGCATCCATCATCCCTTTTCTGTTTTCTTGTCTGAAATCAAATTCTGAGAATCGAATGTGGCAGAGACAGGCAAGAAGGTGTTCTTTGAGGGAGTCCATCAATGCCCTTGAAGCAGATATCCATCATGCCAACACTTTGTAAGTCATTAATTCGTTTTAATTAAAAATGAAAAATAAACAAAAAGAAACCATGATGTAATAAGGTTCTGTGTTTCTTGAATGCCCTTTCTGGAGATATCCATAATTCTGTTCAAAAACTCAAACTTTGTGGGATTCATCTCTGTGTTGAGATTGGCTTTTTTTATTTCTTTTTTCTTTTTTAATTCTTTCTTGTTAAACTATAGTATCTTAGCTTAGTTGGTTAGACATCCTTTAAGGTTGTTGGGAGGTAGTTGTGAACTTGTGATTCAGTTGGTGAGCATTAAATAACAAGCAAACTTCCAAATGCAACGTTGTTTAGAGTAAACTTGATTGAAAAATATGAATTTGATCTTTGCAGAGTGGCTGCTCTCCCCATAGATAGAGCTGGGGATTCTGTTCAAATGAAGTTATCTTTCAGCCCTTTCGCCCCGTTCTTGCTCTTCGTAGTAGAATGGATGGACTGCAGCTGTTTCGACAGACTTCTGGGCTGCTTAGGCCTTTTTCATGTTCTTGTATACCGGGTAAGGCTTCTATCTTCGAGTCCTGTTACCCTTCACCTTCATCATCGTCGTTGTCTTGACCATCATTCATTGATTAGGTTGCAAGCCCAGAAGAGAGGAGAGCCACTCTTGGTGAATTCTATGGTATTATATTTATACCTCTCTCAGTTGAAGAATTCTTGATTGTTTTTGATCCTTTTTCATGCATTACAGCTGTTTTATACCCAATGCTGAGGCAGCTGGAAGGGAATGTAGTGGGACTAATGGAGGACAAGCTTAAGCCAAGGGAGCAAGAGTTGTGTGCAGATGATCAGGAGGAAGATGAGTGTGGGATATGCATGGAAATGGAGTGCAAAGTTGTGCTTCCTATCTGTGGGCACTCAATGTGCATCAACTGTTACAACGAGTGGCACGTGAGATCGCGGTCGTGCCCCTTCTGCCGGGGAGCCTAAAGAGAGTCGCGTCTGGAGATCTGTGGGTTCTAACGAGAAGCTCGGATGTGGTGGACGCCGTGACTCTTGCTAAGGAGAACCTCAGGCGGTTCTACCTCTACATAGAGAAGTTGCCTCTTCTAGGATCAGAAGACAGCTTGCTCATGTACAATTATCTCATGTAATTAAGGATGGCTAATTGCAATGGGGCTTGAGTAGCTTCATCAACCCTATGGAAGGAAGGAAGCAAGTATATATAGATAGATAGCCTCATTGATGAAAAGGGCTCAGCTTTTTGGAACCTGAGTCTCTCTCATACATGTGATGTATCAAATTCTACTTAGCTGCAGTGTGATGTACATAATATACTAAATCAAGATTTAATGAGATAGAACACTTCATTTGAGATGGCCTAGCACTAAAACAGTTGATGTGGGTGTTTAGGTTCAAAGCTCATAGGTTTGAACTATCACATGATGTTAAGTTTAGTGTTGTTTGCAGTTTCTTTGTATTCTGCACTTTGAGCTGGGGCTACGGGTTTAGCCCAATAGTTAACACATTTTCTTGAAAGGTTTGTGTGGGGTTTAAATCCCATCTAAGCCAAATACTAGTTTCGTTTTTAGAAAAATCTATGAAATCTCCCAAGTTATGAGAAGCATAACATTATATCCCTTAACTTTTAAAAAGTACGCTATACTCCCTAAATTATCAATAAATCTCTACAATTAAATTTAACGAAATATTTAACAACCACCTTTAAGGCTATAACACTATACTCGGACCTTTAAAAAGAATTCAGTATACCCCCAAATACTAAGATACTTAATGCTCAAGACCGTTGTGAAGCTAGGGAGCCAATGAGAAGATAATCTTTGTCCAACATAGCTCTTCTTGTTCGCCTATAAATAGAGAAGACATCTCGTTCGAAAGAGGTTACGGAATTTCAAACGTGCTCATACTCAAAGCGTAACAAAGATCTAAGTCTCCATACTCTAGCGTTCTTATAAATTCCTTATGTCCATATTCCAAGTATATCACATTTTTATCGAGAACTTGGAATCAAGGGTATTTCATACTCTTGTTTGTTGGACAAAATCTCGTAACTTATAACCCATTGATAGTTTGTTTGGAGGTTGTTAGTTTGATAGATCGTTTTATTGTAAATTCCGCACCTTGACAAGCTCTTCAAGAAAGATAGTGAATATCCGCAAAGGAGTGGACGTAGGAGTTTGAATCGCAAACCACTATAAATCCTTGTGTTCTTACTTTCGCATATTATCTTAACTTACACCGCATAAAAACTTTCAAATGCATAACTTGTTTTATCGGCCTCGAATCATATGCACCCCTTTTTTTTAATCCTTCAATACCCCCCCGCAATTTTCTAATTTATATTTCCGACTCACTTCTAGAAAAATCTTCCTACACGCCTTATTATGATTTGTAATCTTCCCTAATAATTATACTTTTTTTGACTATATTTATGTCTTATAATTATAAATATTGTATATTTTAATTTTTAATTTATGCAAAGAAATAAGAATGATAGAAAACAACGAAGTAATTAACAAACGAAAAACCACCGATATCATTTCTTATTTACTTACTTTCCCTCAAGTTCTCCCAAATCGAATAAAAATTCCAATCAGTATGGAAATCTTCCACCTTTGTCCTTCTCATACCGTTGTTATACTATATATTTATAAAAAATTAAAAAAATTCGGCTCCGCCCCGAACCCCGAGTGAGTTCCGCCCCCCTCCCACAGCTACAAATCCCCGGCTCCACCCTAGTCCGAAAAAATCGAGTCGAACATTATTGCAACACTTAGATAAAAACATTGTTTCATTACAAAAAAGATTTCTCGCTAAGTAAATAGTTCACACTATTCCCGCACGCACCGACTAATTGAAACTCGAGATAAGGTCACTCGCAATTTAAGGGATTCAGTAGTTATATCCGAGACTTAGGTCCAATATCAATTTAGAGACTAATTTCGTGATCTCGCTCCGAGAAAATCCGCATCATGTGTATTTCCCACATGGTGGCTATAAATACTAAGACCTCTCATTTGAGAAAGATTGACGTAATCAAAAGTGCTCATACTCTCAAAGCAAATAACAAGTTGTTAAATCTTCCTACTTAGTTCTTTCTTATATATTTATTTCTCGCCAATTCCAAGTAATCATAGTTCATATTTTGAACTTGGAATCAAGATTGTTTAACACTCGTGTCGGTTGGACAAAACCTTAAAAACCCTACCCACTCATTAGTTTGAAAGATAGTCTCGATAGCTGGTTGATAGTTTAATAATTTGTTAGTTTTTAAAGATGAATCTTACCGGTTAACAAAGAAGATAGTGAATATATTCCGTGGCGTATAGTAGATATAGGAGTTTGTATCTCCGAACTACTATTTCTCATTATTCTTTATATTCTGTACTATTTTATCTACATAATAGCTAAGTTTATTTTATAGGCTAGGTATTTCAATTATTAAAAAAATTATTAGCCCTAAGTACACAAACTTTTAGCGAGTTTTGATTTTTCAAATTAACTTTCTAATACTCCCTTAAATACACTAACTTTTAATTTTTAAAAATTATATACCGGCAAATCTTCGGTCAAAATATGATCTGATGTGGCATGAAGAGCTTATGTGGCAAAATTCTAAGTTGGGCTTTTAAATACAAACTTTGTGCATCTGAGTTTTCACATGATTTTAAAAATTCAATTAAATTTGTCTAATTCAACCATCTCAGCCTGCAACTCTTTCCACGTCTCTTCAACATACCCATAACTACACTATGCAGTCAAATTTTCATGTATTCATAATTAAGATGAAAAATAAATGTGGATTTTGTTCATTATCTGTTCATCAAGTCTTGATATGACTCATCCATGGTGAATAATATGCAAATATAAATCATCTCCCCAAGTTTGAGATTTGTAATCAAATACTCAAGAACACAACTAAAACTATAAGATGAAGGACGAAAAGGAGGCAATACTTTCTTGCAGTATTACTACAAAATCAAACTGTTTTCATGCAACTATTAACAAATGTCATCGTCCAACTTCCTGCCTGCAGAACTAAATGTGAGTAATCCGGTTAGTAAACATCGTCATCCTTCTTTCATCAACAGGACTGGTTCAGCTTTTTACCCTTGAAGATAAATAGGATGACTCATGATTGAATAAATACTGGAAAGATATTGATTGAGTTCAATAACCAGATACTCACGGAGATTTTTCCTTGGATTTTTCTTTAGGAGCTTCTTTACTATCTTGCTCTTCTGTCGAATCATCTCCCGAGTCCAAGAATGTCATCTTCCCAAATGATTCTTTGGCATCCCCAAAGAAGTCCTTCACCTTGTCAAGGACAGTTTTGAGTTCATCCTTTCTTGGAAGCTGGAAAATCGGACAAAGATACCATGCAAGTTAGAAGAGAAACACGAAAGAAGACTGTTGGCTACAAACATAAGTCTGACATGCTCAAAGCAAGTAGCTCGGAATCAATGCCAAAGTTTAAGAGCTCAGGAACAGAGTAAAGATACACTAGTACTACACATTAAGAAACAGCAAGAAGTTTTAAGATCTGACACGCTTGAAGAAAATAATCACTCGATCATTTTCTTAGACATCCATGTTTATACCCTATCAAAAGAGAATTGTTTCAAAGGCATAACTTATGTAAACCATGATACTCAATTACAAAAAACTCGTGGTGCAGCTGAATTAGCCTTCAATTGATATTGATGCTAAAGAGTGAATATTAACCAGATCGATTTCTACCCTCCCAGAAGAGGCATCATGCAGTACAAAGGAGCAATAAGATGGAGTAGATAGAGAAGCGCACAAGAAAAGGTTACAAATATTACCTCAATTACATCATTTGCAGCTAGTGCAGCCCTCACATTGTTGTTTTCCTGCATGTCAAGAGCAAGTGTTGGTTTTTATCCGGTAGCATTAAGATCAAAAAATGTGAGTAGAAACATTACAACAAGTTTGTAGCCATATCGGAATTCTGTTGCAGACCTCAACACACGGAACTGCTTCACAGCCATCTTCTGTACTTCCTTTTCATCCTGTTATAATGGGAGAAGATTCAAAGAATAGCATGTGCTTGCTTCATTTTCAATAACTACAGTTCTAAACTGTAACTGCAAAGAGGGAATCTCAATGCAATAAGATCATACATAACATAGAACAACTAACAAATTGTTGGGGGTATCAGGAAAGAATCAATTAGAAAATCCTGGTCTAGTATCTGATAATCTATCAGTATTATCTACAGCTTGTTGTTCTAATCCTAAATTTGATCCTATTAAATTGACATTGCATAGAGTACAATTGGAGAGCAGAGAGAAACATATAGAATTATGTCCAAACACCTGCAACATATATAAGTTCCGGAGAAGAACATAATGAAAGCCGAAAGGCAAATGCAACACAACTCACTTGATAAATAACTGCTGCAAGATTCCTAGCTAGAGTGTCTTTGTAGATATATTTGCCAAGAAAATTATCTTTTGCAGCTACCATGATTTTGGCTGTTGTCCCACCTGTTACAATATTCAATGGGTACCAAAGGTAGACCTACAAACCACACTTTCATTACAAGCATTGGAACACATTAAACTTAAAGCAAATCAAACTTGATATTTGCATATTCACCAACCCACTAAAGAAAAGCACAATTAGAAGCAACCTCAAAACAGAAGTTCACAACTCATAGTATCAATACTAAAGTTATCCCTGACAAGATGAACAGAATCAAGAAATATAAGGCTACAGAGAGAGAGAGAGAGAGAGAGAGAGAGAGAGAGAGAGAGAGAGAGAGTGGTGGTAAGATTACATTAGCCATGCGAATGAAGATGACGAACTTGGGGTTGCCATCGTCTTCAAGCTTGGGAATAGGGGAGGGGGCTTCCGCTGGTACTGTCTCGCAGCCATTCCTTTCTTCCCTTTCGCTTCAACTACCATTAGCTGCTTATGATGCTTCTGCTGATGAGCTGCTCTTCTCGTCGAGATCACTGAGTGTCTGATCACTGAATCATCCTGCATTCTTCCATGGGGTAAACGCACCAGTGGATTCAAAGACATCCCAACCTCCATAACTCTTTCTCTCTCTCTCTCTCTCTCTCTCTCTCTCTCTATTCTTCCAATTTTTCAAGGATGTTGATTCTACGATTCCTTCTCGCTAAGCTTATCCACAATTTTTTTATTAGTACTCTTTTATGATTAGCAAATGTTTCGAAAATTGGAGGCTGTGATCATTAGACACGTTGGCAGCTTTGCTACACTATAAATTTCTTTTATTTGCACTTTGAACCTTCTAAAATGTCAATATTTTGTCCGAGCGATTCCTCATTTGTGTTCTTATTATACATGTAAAAGAATATGTTCCATGGAAATTAATAATTAATAAGATAATATAAAGGGATTCTAAATTTCACTTTTTTACTACTTTCTCTGTTTCCTTATTTTTCTCTTAGTTTTTTTTGATTATCTCATTATTCTTATCTTCATTTGGTAAAAATAATAATTTGTGATCAAAATCAATCTACACTGTAAACCCTACCATTTTAATATTTTATACGTAGAACACAACTAAAACAATAATAGTGAAAATTGTGGAGTATTAGTCAAAAAAATGAGTTGGATAAAATAATAAAAGTAATACTTCCTCTGTCCCATCATTCAAGTCCATTATACCTAAAATGAATGCTTCATTATTTATGTCTACTACCTCGAAATTAAAAAAACTACACCACTTTTTTAATTTCATGAACCCACCACTTTTCAACCTTTTGAATCCATCTCATTTTAACTTTATATCACTTTTCAACATTATGGACATATCACTTTTTACTTTATAATAAAGACCTTAATCTCCGTACATATTTAAACTAGACATGAATAATGAGAGGAAATATATTTGTATTTTAGTTATTTATAAATTAAATATGGTGCAATGTATTAGGTTGGTATTTGCATTTCATATTATAAACTATTTATATTTATTATTATATTCATACAGAATTGAAATTTAATCGTGTTGATAATAACCAAAGAAATTGTTCAAATGAGATCAATGCAGTTGGCAAGGCTGCTTTGACTTTGACCTGGCTTGTACCGGAGACTGGAATGTGAAAACTTATTTTGAATATAATTAGAAATTATGAGAATTAATCAAAGGGAAAAAAAAGAGCGACTGCTTCAACAAAGAAGAAACAAGAGAGAGAACGAAATTAAATATAAAAAACATTGCTATAATAGAGGGAGGAATCAAAAGTGGCGCAGCCGTGCAGGAGAGAGAAAGAGAGGAATTTCAAGAACAAAGCAGAATAGTTGTAGTCCCTGCCCTTCTACATCTGATATTTAATCTTCTCCGTCTACAGTAAGTTTATTGTAAATTGCAGAACCTCGTTTATTGTGCAGATTTTGAATTTCACTGTTTCTTGAGAAAAGATTTCATTTTTTCTCTCTTGGTTTCATCTCTTTGGTCGATTTGATTGTTGGTGATGATATATTTGCTTTTTTTTTTTTTTTCGTAGTTTTTTCTGCTGCTGCAGTGAGAGAATTTAATATTTGTCGTTTTCTGCTGTGGGTTTTGTGCAGTTCGATTTGAGAACGTGGGTTTTGATGTTCAAGTCCACATATTGAAATTAAGCCTAAAGGTTGGAATTCTGCTTTATTTTGTGGCGAAAAGTAGGAGATTTTGATGAAGTCATGAAGGAGGCATGTGGTCATCTGTATTGACTGCGACATTAGTGGATTTCTTGATCTCTGGTTGAGGGTAGTTTTCTGCATTTGGAGTTGCTTTTCTGCCCATTTCTTGAGTAGTTGATTAGCGAAAATTGCAATATTTCTTGACGCATGGTTCTTTAGTGTCGATACCGTTTCTTGACTTTTTGCATCTCAGTTTGAGAAAGAAGGGAGATTTTTCTGTTGATTTGGTTTGATTCTTCATCAACTTGAATTATAAATCTTCTTTGGTATTGGTCAGTTGATCTATCATGATTAACAAGATATTCAGTAAGATTCCTAGGAAGCACTCGAAATCTTCGGGAGACCCCCAGCCCCTCTTCAAGTTCTTTGACTACTTCAAGAGAAGTGAAGGAGGAAATACAAGATTCATTAGTGCAGTGGATGATGTTATTACTGCGCAGTATTCATTTTTAAACATTGGAAATAACGCAGAAGATAGATTGCTTCGAGATAAGAACTTTAGAGGGGATGGGAATTTAGCGTCTGCTTCATATGAAGCATTACCAAATTTTAGGGATGTCCCAAGTTCTGAGAAGCAGCTCTTGTTTATCAGGAAGGTGAAGATGTGTTGTGTTGAATTTGACTTTACTGACCCTACGAAGAACCTTAAAGAGAAAGATGTCAAGAGGCAGACTTTGTTGGAGTTAGTGGAGTATA
Organism: Lavandula angustifolia; assembly: GCA_028984105.1. Taxonomy (NCBI): domain Eukaryota; kingdom Viridiplantae; phylum Streptophyta; class Magnoliopsida; order Lamiales; family Lamiaceae; genus Lavandula; species Lavandula angustifolia. Next base: position 17,380,249 of record CM054805.1, read on the forward strand.
TGACTTCTGCAGCTGGTAAGTTCACTGAAACTGTAATGCAGGAAGTTGTTAAGATGGTATCAGCCAACATATTTAGAGAATTCATTCCTCAGCCGAGGGAGAACAAGCTAGTCGATGGTGTTGAGTTAGAAGAGGATGAGCCGGCCATGGATCCTGCGTGGTCTCATTTGCAAGTTGTGTATGAGTTTTTGCTAAGGTTTGTTGCTTCACCAGAGACAGATCCAAAATCGCCAAAAGATATATAGATCATTCCTTTGTTCTGAAATTGCTTGGTCTCTTTGACTCTGAAGATCCAAGAGAGAGGGAGTATTTGAAAACTATACTGCACAGAATCTATGGGAAATTCATGGTGCACAGGCCATTCATTAGGAAGTCCATCAATAACATATTCTACTACTTTGTCTTTGAGACAGAAAAACACAATGGTATTGCTGAGTTTCTTGAAGTCCTTGGCAGCATAATTAACGGGTTTGCTCTCCCGCTGAAAGAAGAACATAAACTCTTTCTTGTCAGAACTTTAATTCCTCTGCACAAACCAAAATGTCTGGGCATGTATCATCAGCAGTTATCTTACTGCATTGCACAGTTTGTAGAGAAAGACTGCAAACTTGCTGATATTATTATCAGGGGACTGATAAAATACTGGCCAGTTACAAACAGCTCAAAGGAAGTTCTGTTTCTTAATGAGCTGGAGGAGGTATTGGAAGCGACTCAGGGGCCGGAGTTCCAGCGCTGTATGGTACCTATGTTTCATCAAATTTCACGAAGCATGAATAGTTTGCACTTTCAGGTACCTTTTTGTTCTTTTCAGTTTTCCCAGAACCTTCAACTACTTTCATGTGTTAGCATGTCTAATATTCTAATGGAGATAGGATCAGTAATGCATGTCAATGGGGGAGAGATTGTTGATTTAAACTAACTCAGAAACTTGTCTCATACTTGATGTTTTGAGGTTCAAATTGTGTATCAGATTAGGTGCTCCGTGCTCCTTAGGAAAATGAACTTAGAGTGGCTGTAATATCTGGGACATGACAATCGGAATCTCCTGCTCAGTTTCTCTACTGATGTCAATAATGATAGTAATTATTCAGCGTTAATTTGCGTACAATTTGTTCCTAATGATAGATGACACTTTGGAGTGGTGGAGCACTAAGGGGGTGTTTGCAACAGCTTAAGCTTTTTTTAAGTGCTTAAATTAAGGAGAAGTTGGTAAAAGTGGCTTATTAGAGAATTTGGGGTGTGTTTGCAAAAACTGCTTAAAAGCAGGAAAAGTTGAAAAAATAGTGTTTGCAAAATTTATACTGTAGTAGCTTATTTTGTGATTTATAAGTAAAATGTCAAATCATAGCTTATCCGAAATTACAAATATGCCATTAAGTTGGAGAAGTTGGTAAAAACCAACTTAACCAACTTCAACTTATTTGACTTAAATGTAGAGAATTTTTACGAATTTAAGCTGTTGAAAACACCTCAAAACAGCTTTTCCTTAAATTAAGCTATAAGTTGAAAAATTTAAGCTAATGCAAACACCCCCTAAGTAAACCTTTTGTTCCTTCTAGTGTTGCTGTTGAGTTGAGTATGCCCCGCCCCCCACTTCACGGGGTATCCAAAATGGCGATTTATTTGTCTCTGCAACTCCATGGGATCCTGTTCTTGATGATCAACTAATAACTTGCTTCTTAATTTGATACGTGTAGTCACTGAACTGAAATTAAATTCATTTAGCTACTCTCTCCATCCATATTAGTTTTACAGGCTAAGATGGTGATACGACGTGTATGTAACTTCAACTCTTATTGTTCTGTCCAAAACTTAGTGTAGATTTTTATCTGTGGTCATCTTCATGATAAAAACTGCATTTCACTTTTTCCACATCAAATTTGTTCACATCTTGAGCTTTTACTCGATTATTTGTGGATCTAGGTGGCGGAGAGGGCTCTATTCTTGTGGAACAACGATCACATCGAGAACCTGATCAAGCAAAACCGCAAGGTTATACTGCCTATCATCTTCCCTGCTCTAGAGAGGAACGCTAGGCATCATTGGAATCAGGCCGTCCACAGTTTAACTCTGAATGTTCGCAAGTTCTTCTATGATCTCGACCCAGACTTATTCAAGGCGTGCCAGATCAAGTTCCAAGACGACGAAGCAAAGGAAAAAGACATCAGAGTGAGACGCGAAACCACATGGAAACGCTTGGAAGAAGTAGCTGCAAACAAGGCTACAACTAAAGAAGCTATTCCTATTCCTTGAACCAAAGTCTCTTCCCCTTTTTCAAGATTTCTTCTCACATTCAGACACTTTGTTGCTCATGTCTGCTGCAGTTTAAGGCTGTTCTTATTACTTATCCATTTTTTTGAAATTTTCTATGATGTTTTGGAGCTTAGCTTTTATCATCAAAGTGTTAATTACCTATGTATTCATTAATAGTTTTCTCGGATAAAGAAAACAGTGAGTTTTGTAGGCAAGTTTCATTCACTGCGACTCCAAATCATCAATTATTATGCAGATTGATACACATACTACTCTTCATCTATGGTTACAGAAATTGATCGGGATGAGCTTTGGCATCAAGAAAAGGTTGTATGGAGGGTTCGCGTCCGAGAAAATCGGTTAGTATCTGGAGAGGGTCTTTTGCAGCTCCCGGAGCCATAACCTTGTTCCTGAACTGTATTCCAGCATTCTGGTTGAAAATGTCTTGTTCAAATTTGGCAGCGAATATATCCGCAGCAAAAACCTCACTCCACATCCGGCTGTAGCACGTAGCTTCATAGCCGATAGCAGTCCGGGGAAAACAGGAAGCTGGGTTTGTTCTTTCTAACATAGGCAATCCTAGCATAACCTACCATTCAGAGAGAGAGAGAGAGAGTAAGCAAATATACAATTGGGCGGGGGGGGACATTAATTACCTTGGAATGGAGATGCTTGAACAATCCAATCATGTCTACATTTTCAGTTGAATGTATTATTTGATCAAAAAGACCTGATGCATATCAAAAGGATGAGAAATAGATAGCAACCACCGAAAACATCGACAGGGGCGTAATGTCGACTTATTAAAATCATGGTTAGGGAATTATAGCATGAAAGAGAGGAGAAATATTTACAGTAAAGAATTTCCTGCTTCAGTTTGAGAGCTGAGAAGGAACACCTCCATCTCTTGGAGGGATTTACACATCTCATCCTCAATAGGTTTTGTAATATCCTGCAAACAACAGATAATTATATTACCATTTATCCGAAAACATATCCCGAAAATTAGTACTAGGTCTGAAACAAAATATGACTACCTGATGGAAACCCGAGATCAGTTTAAGAAAGCTGCTTTCGTAACACCTAAGCAAAAATCGTGCTTTAATTAATTGCACGTTCACGTACATTACCCTACTGAAATGAGAAACATACCAATTTTCTAAAAGCAGGGAAGGGATCTCCACAAAGTCAGGGTCCAAGCGCAGACCAGAAAATCGAGCAAATGTTGCTCGATTGCAGGTATGATGGACCTAAAACCGTAGCTTCTTCGTTAAATTTTTTGGTTATAATACCCCAAGCAAATTTACAGACACGGAACAGTAAGAAAATGTTGCAAGTTTGGAAATGAAGTAGCCAATAATTAGACAAATTGACCAAGACACCAGCATAAGATGCTCGAAGCTTTTCAAGCTGAAATTAGAATTTCAGTCTGTAAGGAAGTGAGATAAGACCCCCAAGTAACTAAGCATTACGATTGAAACATACCACGTGCCCAAACTCGTGTAATAAATTAACTACTTCAGAGAATCTCAGTAATCCAGGTTTTCCATCAACATCCTTTGGCAATTGAGAAATCAAAAGAGAGACTGGAATCTGGAAATAACAAATTGATGTTAGCTAAACTTGTCAAGATTCAAAAAAATATATTGCTCGAGAACCAAGAAATGCATACCGAACCAAAAAAAATTAAGGAACATTATATGTGGAATATGTGGAAAAATAACCTAAGTTTTTACAATTAATTAGATTTTACTTTTAGCTAAATGATCAAGAATTGAACAAAATTCTAGAGTGAGTAAAACTTACACATTTGAAAGTGACTATCATCCAAGAAATAAGGGTAGAAAATTAGGAAATAAGATGAGTACTAACAAAAGGTTGTATGAAAATCAGTTCTAGTCGACCTACATTTGATAACACATATACAGCAATCACCTGTAAAGTATTGTTTATCTGTGAACCATTTTGAAGAGGCACAACACAGGTGTGGCCATATTTTGCCTCCCTAGTTTACATGCAAATACGTAGTTCAGTCTAGCATCCAAGATAAGAAAATAAAGGATGATTTTCATGAAAACACAAAATGAAAAATTAACCTTTTGTACAAATCAAGATAAAAGTAACCCATCAGTTCACCAGATCTCAAGTCAAAAACTGAAAACAGTTGCACATCCTGATGCCAAACTTCTGCATCTACTACTTCCTCAAATCTTAAGCCTGAAGTAACGAGAAGATATTGAAAAATATGATATTATGTGATAAAATGAGTGAAGAGATACATACAATTCTATAAAACGTGGAAATTATTACCAAATAAATCTTGGCACATTTTAAAGATTCCAGATGAAACTAAACTGATGGGAAAATATTGTTTGATAACTCCAAAATCTAGATCGCACTGCTTTTCTTTAATCTTCTTGACATAGTAAGGTAAGTCTTCAATTCCAAAGGCAAATCCTCCCTCCTCTTTTCTCTTAACCAGCATAACATGTTCAAAGAGAATTACAGCACATTAAAAAGACAAAGACAAAGATGTGGACAGTGCTGAAGGCCAGAATTCTAATCAAACTTAGAGAGGAACAAACAAGCCAACCTTCAGTTCCTTTAGCAATGAAAGTTCCTTTGAAGCTGACTCAGTTAAGCTTCCAGATATTTTCTCTAAGAACTCAAAAACCTAAAGACAACAGAGGTGGTTTTTCAACAGCAAACCAACTTGTAGTGAGAGAATACAGATACATAGTGCATGAAGCATAATGTTATGATGCATATTTATCCACTTTTTTTGGCTCTTGGAGAGTTGCCCTACTCTCGAAAGGGGCTCAATTCATGTTGGATTGGTTCATGTTCTTTTGCTATCAATAAAATTTCTGTTTAGTCTTGTGTTATTTCCTTTGTTATCAAGGAGATACGATCTATATCGTATCACATAACTAAGCATGGAAGAAATACAACAGTACAATCAGATAAACTGATTATGAATTACTGTATCATTTAACAAATGCCTGGGTATCTTTTAAAGGAACAAATTTGTACGGGAAGAGAAAAAGGAAAAACTGAGGGACGAACTTGAGTCAATTTCAGGCGAAAGAAAAGTATCATGCAATGAGTTATTGGACAAGACCAGGATGAACCTTTTCTGATGAGCTTGCCATCCTACGATCAACAGCATATTCAGCATAGTTCAAGTAGCCAAGCAATCTAGCGAGTTTATGACGCAACTGAACCTAGAAATGAAACAGATAGTGTAAATGTAAAATAAACATTTTTATTCAGATATACTGTACAGAATAACAAAGCTGTCTCATAAATCTGAAGCATTTCTAAGTAACAGTATTGCCCTTATTTCCTGAGTGAGGAATGAGGAAATCCATGGTGAATTGTTCTGAAATCAAAGAACACATCAATAGTTTCACCTATAATGTATTATTGACAAGCAGCTCGTGACTCCGACTTCCCAAAACACACACAATCTCATAATTTCCTTAGATCTAATGGATTTAATTATTGAAAGCAAAATCCTACATAAAACTTAAACACAAGTCTTCCACTTCCTACATTAGTCTTTTGAATCTACCACAAAAACTTACTATTACCCTCAAAGACACTGATAATCAAAGGAGACTCATACACATAGATTGTTTATACTCAAAGTTACAACGAGTAAAAGCTATATGATCTAGATATAGAAGCTGCTAAAACAAACATAATTTTTTTGGCAAAGTTTTGGCATCCTACTTTTTCTTGAGAGTCAAAACACTGTAATGCAACAACAAATGTAACCAGCCAGTTAAACTCTTATACAACTCTGAAAATAGATGATAGCACATAACTTCAGTAAGAATCGTCTTCATTACCAGCTTTTCCAATATAGAAAGGTTTACTCCACATCTCCTTCCATAAGACTCGGCTACATACTTCCTGGTTGATCCTACCTTCACAAGGATAGCCTCATCAGAAGCGCAAATATTAGCACTGTGAAAAAGTTGTATAATAGAAAACGTAGTGCAAGAGCTCCCACCTTCAAAGGTTTGAAGCACAAATTGTTGCACATTGTGCGTTTTGTATTCAAGTTAATTAGAGAACATAACAACAAGAGAGAAGGAGCATACAACGTGGTTAAAAAATTGCATTAATTGCTACTAATTTGAAGAAGCTTACAAGATATAATTATAATTGCCAATTTATAAACATTATATAGCTGAAGCTTCCCTTAATCCTTACTTAAAGCGTAGTTTTGTTGTAAGTTAGTATGCCCTTAGTCAATTTTCTAGAGACACCTAATTACAACCAATTTTGAGCAATACAGTTGAATCCTTTTGTATGATGTCAAAGTTCTAAGACTAAAATATAATACTCCCTTCGTCCCACTCCAATTGTCCAATATTCCTTTTCGGGTTGTCACACTCTAATTGTCAGGTTTCCTTTTTAGTAAAATAATAATCTACATAATTTAGTGGAGCCACTACTTTATTACTCCTCTACACACAAACAACTTTCCTATTCTCCGTGCCGAAAAGAAACTGGACAGTTGGAGTGGGACAGAGGGAGTAGCAATTTGGGTGCAGTTATGAGTTATTGCTCAATGGCTACTGCAAACAGAATCTCGAATTTTTGTTTCATTTTCCCCGATAATTCTTGCGGTCCAACTCTCTTTAAACTCCATACGTGCATCTAAGTACAAGGTTATATCAATCAAAAGTCAAAACAACTACAATCTTTGCCATTCACATCATCTTGAGACCAAACTATGGATAACCAACTTTCTCTTCAAATAGGAAACTTAGGTTCTTCGAAAGTGAATAATATATATCATACAAATAGAAAAACTATGGAATATAGTATTAGTAGAGCCTAGGTTACAATCTAATCCTAATTCAAAGTCTATATATACGAAGAAACATAAATATAAAAAAGATTCTAATAAGTTCCTAGTGAGTTCACAAGTCTTACGGACACGCATAAGCTCTACTGCATAAATTATTCTTTCACTAATCAACATTGAGTAGAACAAAGAGGAAAATTCTTTTATCTAACAAACATTTTAAAATAATATGCTGAGTAACAGGTGATTTTTAGCTGCTTAGATAAAAGAGAGAAAAAAAACCATTTTCTTTGAAATTTTTACCTTGCATAGCTCTAGGATGGGTGAAACATGATGGCTTCTTAACAGAACCTTGAATTTACCATTTTCACCTATATCCAAGCCCTGCAACCATGGAAGTACTTGTCCCATCATCAGCAGCAAAGACAGGAAAGCAGCCAGAGCAGTTAATTGAGGAAGCTAAGTCATTACAGTTCAACAAACATAATATATAATCTAGGATTCTAGATGAAGTTAAGACAAACGTTGTAGGCCTCAATACTTTACTCAGTAGCATAAGAAACACTACACATTTGGAAACTATATTAGTTTACCACTTCTGGGATGTTGGACAGCACGCGTTCGAATAATAAGTAATAATGCAATCATAAAGGACACAGAAATGACATCGAGGAATAAAATAATGATATAAAATGAGGAGAATACAGAACAATATAACGTATCAAAATTGCCAACCTTAAGGAACTCTTGAGGCAAACCAACTAGATCCATGTCACTGAAAAGAAGAACTGCACTGTCATCATTTAGATTTCGGATGTATCGCATACTTAGTTCATCTAATTGAGCCCTCAAACGCTGCAATTCCTCCATCTTGGTTGAGGTAAGATTCAAGCCATTCCGCTCAAAATCTTGAACCTGTCACTATATGATACAATAAGGATTTGACATATAACTGATATTCTGAAACTTAAAAAAACTCCCTCCATCCCATTAGTAACGCTCTTGTTTCTTTAGGCACAAAGATTAAGAAAATAGTGTTTTGTGGTGTATATAATTTGACTTTTGGGTAGTTAATTTATGTCCACACATTATTTGCTTTTTTTAGAAAAAAGTGGATTTCTAATGGGGTACCTCAATTAGGAATAGAGGACGTTACTAATGGGTCAGAGGGAGTAATATGAAATAAATCCTCATCAGAAAGCATGTGCTTGAATATTGCTTCAATTCTTATATCATGGGGATATGGTACTATGAAATGCAGATCTCTTAAATTTTATAATAACCAATACAAAAATATCCTTATTTTGTAGAAAAGAAAAAAACAAGGCTATATCATCCACCAGGATGATGTGTAATCTGTATCCAGAACAAGATACTATGAAGCAAATGGAAAACATAACAGGGAAGACCATGGGCCTTACAAGAACAACAGAGTTGCAACTTTTTGAAGAAACTATCAAATTAAGCTGTTACCTGAAAAGGTTATCGCAGCTTACAATACATTTTTTTTTACATAAACCTTCAGGATGTAAAAAATGAGAATCTATATTGAGATATGAACAAGAAATCAGTTGAGATTTTTTGTTGTCTTTGAATGCTTATTGATGCAAAAGACCATATATGTACAAGCATATCTCAGAAGATGGAAAACTAAATCTCAATTAATAACATGAAATCATATAACTTCAAGAAAAAAAGGGGGTATAAAATAACACATAATCAAAACTTCTTGATTAGCTAAGTACCTTTAGATGAAAAGAAAGATAGACATCATAATAAACAACCATTCACGAATGAGCATCAGGCTCTAAATAGTTTGCTTACAGGTGCATACCAAATACTGTGCATAACGCTTGACTTCAAAATTCATCCAATCTCCCCGTGCTGTGAAAGCTTTTATAACACGGTAAACATCTTCGCGCTTGCTGTATTATTTCCAAGAGAATAGCCAACATAAAGATCCTCCGAAAAAGTGATACATCATTTTAAATTCACTACTATGCTAGAGCAACTAAATATTTCTCAACATCAAAAGATTATAACAAACGGGAACTTGAATTTAAAAGGATTGCATCCTCAAACAAGCAAATCTTCATGACTGAGTATACTCCCCTTTTCCTCTTATTTATTAGCTCACAAATAGGATAATTCTTCTGGACTTCAATAGCATTCACATCCTACGCATCAATGCAACCTACTATAACTCATTCAAAGATGCTTAGAACACTTATATTCTCAAACCCTTTATTACAATTGGGATAACAAACTATACAAGTTTTTGTGACACGGTCACAAATAATTAACTCCACCTAGCATTCATTACTAGCCAATATGAGAATATTCAGAACACATCATCCAACCTAACAAATATTGAAATTACCAAACAGGTAAGTTACTTTGGTGGTTTATGGCTATATGTTCCTAGTTGAGGTTTATAGCGTCAATATATCTTGTAACAAGCCTATTAGCCAAATACATAATTACAAACTCATGAGCAACAAAAGTGATAATTTATTGATAAGTTTTCTTATCAGTTATTTACTGTCTTGTTAGCTTTAGCCTCAGGTACAAATTGATGTCCTGTATGTGTAATATCATTTTGTTTGATGAGCAGATCCAGTTTCCTGCATAATCGTAATTTTTACTTTTCTTCTTTTCCTTGCTAGGCATCAGAATAAGTACATCACAGTATGTTTCAACCAGTCAGCAGGGTTCAAGAGACAAAATAAAATGAAAGTAAAACCTGCATATGGAAATATGGGCATCAATTCTTCTCTCAGCTTCAATGCTTGCTTTATGAATATCTTCAGAAGAAGATACCAATTTTGGGAACGTACAAGACTGTATTAGAGGAAATTGATGTGCTTCTAATTCTGACAACAGTAGTATTGTATTGGCATAAGTTACCTGTAAAGGATACATAAAAGATCACGACATGAAAATGTGTAGGGGATCATCAAGTTGGCATGGGAAAAGAGAATAACAATCATCACAGAGCTTCATATTAAAGTTTACCGGGTGTCTATGATAATTCTACACATGGGAGTCAAATGAAAACTAGATGATCATCTTTATATGCATCAGCATCAAATAGCAGTTTTTTCTAGTTAATAATTAGAGAAGGAAAATGTAAGACCTTGATATATTTCTCAGTCCATAAAATGCTGGGTGACAACAACTTTCAGCACTAAGCAACAAAGTTGGAATCAGCACATAGCCATATGGCAGTAAGCATAACATAATGTACCAAACTCATCGCGAGTAGTTATAGTAATCAATTCGAAGTTTTTCTCAGAGCCTAGACAACATAGAAAGTAATAATACAAATGAAGTTTAGAAACATGGAAGTCTAATTCATGGTTGATTGAGACCCTACCCAGATCATAATTTTGTGGTCACACAGAATAAGCACTAGGCACAAGACAATAGACTCGACAATGAAATGCCATTACATGCCGAGCTCCATATAACGAGTAAAAAAACTAAGTCGGTATCTTGTTTATATAAAATACCACAGTACCTTGTCAAGTGGAACCAAAGCAACTGCATCATGAATTTCCTTGGACTTTGCTATAATACTGTCGGCTAATCTCAGTATCTCTGAAGCAGATAAATGTATTCGTACATTTGATCCGGGAAGCACTGAGGTTTTGAAAAACAAAAAGGAAAAGAAAAAAACCAGTAAATCAATTTGTAAATAAAGTACTGATCAACGTCCAGTTAAAAATATGATTTGATATCACTTAGTATAAAAAGTTAAAAAGCAATATACGAAATTCCAGAACCACAAAACACCAAATACATATACCTCAAACTCATCCTCAGATGAAAACATTGAACAAGAAAACTGGAAATTGCTTACACCAAGTTGAAGTTCTTAACATCACAATTCACAGACCGGCCAAAACTTCAACCTACTCAACCCCAATCCCACTTCCACATCTAAAAACTTTGCAGGAAGTGACCTTTACGCATAAAAATAAGTGCAATGCGCGTATATCGAAATGGGCTCTATTCCTTACATTATTAGAGCAACAATAACAGGATAAAATCATGAATACATGGAAAACACTCGCTCGGGGAAGTGCGTTTCTGCTTTATGTACCTTTTTCTGTTGCGATTTTTTAAATGGGTTTTGAGTGCAGTGACGGCTAAGTTGACTCCGACGGCGATAAGTGCGGCGGTGCCGGTTAAAGCAATCACATTTCTTGCGTCTCTTCTTCTCTTCCTTCCATTCTCCATTTTTTCAAATTTGGATTTCCCGTATCCTTTCTTCTTTATGAAATCAAATTAAATTGCCTGCCCAACTAAACTCGCTGCATTGACTACAATATTCAATTTGGATGGAAGGGCGGCGTTTGCGAGGGAAATGAGGGCGGACTTCGGAAAATAGATTTGACATTCACCAAACATGAATACGTCCATATTTATTGTGGAACTATCGGAGCCTTAAATCGTGGTACGCACGAGGTTGTAACTTCGCCCTATTTATTTAATAATGTATACTTTAATAGTACTGGAAAAAAAAAATTAAGATAGAAGAATTTCAAATTGAAATAGAAGATAAAGTATTACGTGGTTATATTACTACTACCTCTATAATGTCACAATATAATGATTGCAAAAATGGTATTAAAATACATCGACTTCAATGCGATGTTAATCCTTTGAATTCTAGCTATGTGAAGTGCCACCAAATTACGGTATGAACATCGGGGGCTAGTAGCCTCAAAACATAAGTTCGAATCCAAGAAGCTATTAGAAAAATTCAAGAAAATGACCCACAAATGTATTAATATCCTGAAGGAGCTCAAGTAAACACAATAACTGAAATAGAGATGTGATAAATAATGTCTAATCAAAGCAAAACACGAACATAATCTTTATCTTTCCAAACAATCTTGTGATAAATTTCATACCATAAGGAAAACTGAGTGATCAGAAATGAAGAACTGAGACACAAAGGGGATTGAATCTGGCAGAATCAACACACCACATCAGATGCTGAGAAAGAACCTGATTGTCAGCTGCCTCCAAATATTCTCTCGACACGAGAACAAATCTATAGAAAATTACATACAAATCACAACAATCTAAAAAGAAAGATCTGAGTGAGAGAGAAAAAAATGGCACTAAGACAATCCACATTGAGAGCGTTGTTTGATGTTTTCATGGTGTTATCAGTTCTTGGTGGAGACCCTCTTGTTCCTGCACTCTGCATCTTCGGCGACTCCGTAGTTGATGTCGGAAACAACAATGATCTCTTAACCTTAGTCAAATCAAACTTCCTCCCATAAGGAAGAGATTTTATCACTCACAACCCTACCGAAAGATTATGCAATGGAAAGCTCGTCATTGACTTCACCGGTAAGTAAAATTTCACAAACCCAATCCAATCCAACCCCCTTCTCTTCTCTCATGCACGATTTTGTTTCCAACTTACTACCTCGGATTCACCTCCTACCCACCTCCATACCTCAAGCAAAGAAGCTAAAGGGAAAACCATCCTCACCGGTGTCAACTTCACTTCCGCCGCTTCCGATTACTACGTCAAAACAGTAGAATTATATATAATGCACTTCCTCCAAAAAAACACATACACAAAAACAGAGTAAAACAGAGTAATTTTTAATAATTTTGTTGCAGAGGCCTATTGCACTTACACAACAGCTACAATACTACAAGGAGTGGTAGAGCAAAGTGGTGAATTTAGCAGGAAGGAGTAAAGCAAATGCCATATTCTCTAAAGGATTCACCAATCCTACTCTTCCTTTGTCCACAACCTACACAGACTCGAAAGAATTTATAGGAAATTGCATACAAGTTATGACATTTTGCTTAAGCTAGCTAAAATGATAATCATACAATTTAGAAAGAAAGATATGAGTCATACAATTTAAGCAAATTGCATGCTTTGTTTGGTAAAATAAGTGAATATTGTGTCCACCTGAAAATGGATAGAATCCAAGGGTTCATGATTAAACCATGTAATATGTCCGAGTAAAAGAGGGAAGAGCATATCAACTAATCCTTAACATTTTCTCGCAAGATAAAAAGGAAAAAATAGAATCAAATAATCAATTATAAGTACAGTATTGATTACACAAGTGTTGGACAAAAAGCTAGCAAGCAAAAAAACAAGGAGATGCTAGTATTGAGCATTACTAAGATGATTGAGTAGCATTTAGATTCTGACTGATATTAGGCAACATTTGCTCCAAAAAAAAACTGGAATAATAACTTACCCCAGAATCGACACGTTCAGCTCCCAAAGTGGATACATTTCTTTCTGCACGTACAACTGCTCTACAATTCCATTTGTAGGTTCTGAAGAAATGCCTTCAATTTTTTTCCTACAAGAGGTCTTTATGGTTGATTAGAGTTGAAAGACCATTCTCGCATTCGGGACTTAATTTGGAGGTGCTTGGTTATCCTCCTCTTGATCAGGTGCATAAGTTTATGACATAGAAAGCAATAAGCAAATAAGAAGTGGACGTCTCCTAAATCCCTAACGCAGCAGTAGCTATTCTGCAGCAAGAAAAAACAAAGTACCTCGTTTATCAACAACATCGGGAAAATAATGTTCCACACAAAAATCTGGGAGAAGAGGAACCAACAATAAAGACTTGCAAACCATTTTAATATGGATTCAAACGAACTGAAAATAAGAGAAATCTCTCCCATGTAGCATTAAACAGAAGGAAGCCAACAACTCTAACTAAAATTAAAGTTCATATTACATTAAGACACGAACTACTTGAAACATGAAAGACAAAGGAAAAACAGTAAAAGGGATTGGGAGCTTAACCTTAGAATTTGTCGAAGAGAGTTCATTTTAAATCAAAATCAAAATTAAAATCAGACTAACACTAGGGCGAGCAGTTGGTCTTTTGCCCAAATAATAATGACGGAACACCAGAATTACCAATCTGATGGTGTCCTGATGTAGCTGGAGGCGGAGTTCTCCAGACAGGAGTGTAGAGCGGGCGTCAAATTTCAAATTGAACAGAGAAAATCAAACCGCTGAGGACACAAGTTTACGCGCGATTAATCCAAACTGAACCAAACACCAATCTTGATTCATGACAATCACAACTGAAATCCATAACCTCAGTTTTAATTACGAGCTTTCACGAAACAAAAGAAAATTGACGATGAATTTCTACAGTAAACATATCTGAAAATATTGTAATGGATAGCGTATTGCATCCCAAATCACAGTCCCGTCGGCAAAAAATACAAATCAAGAGGCGGTGAAGCATGTAATTGGAGGAGGAACACTTGGGCGTCTGTGGTACACGTCGATGTCAGTGTCGCGGTGGGGGTGAGGACAACGATGGAGGGAGAGGGCATGGTGGCGACTCTATTATCCTTGGTTTGTAAAGACGACTTAATTTTGCATGAAGGAGCGCCATTGGACGGTAGATGTTTGAAGCGGTGCGCCGAGAGGAAGAGGAATTATGAACGGAAGCTGGTGATCAGTTGTGGAAGGAGCGGTATAATTGAAAAATAGGGGGTATTTCCGATAGTTTGTGTGAAGGATTGGTAAAGCAAGTGGAATCAATAATTGTTTATAAAATAAGGCATGTTTTGATAGTATTACATGAAATTTCAAACTAAGACATTGGGAATGAAGGGTAAGGATTGTCTATGATCTTCACTCAAGCTTGCTTTCCGTGAGTCGAGCACTGCGATTCCAATCATAAAGGGTTTGGTCAAAAGTAAACCGCATATATAAAAGCGGAGTAAACCCATGAAACATAAACGTCTATTCAATCTTTCTAAACCATCATCACATAAGCTAAGATGATATTATTGATTATATTTTGCGATTGCTCAATTATTTAAATTACTAAATAGTAAAAGTATTGGCAATTGTAGGTACATGACAAATAAATCATTAAATAGTAAAAGTATTGGCTATTGTAAGTAGGCGACAAAGTTCATATGACGTCCTCCTACATCCAATATACATAGAGATAGATCAAATACACAGATATATAAAAGCAGTTCAATGGTCCACTATAAGACAAAAAAACTCTTTAAAAAGATTATAGACATGTACTATAGAATTGTAAATAATGAAACAACATAGATGTGGCGGGTTCTAAAACTAAGATTTATGGAAGAACATTATAAGAGAATGAGAAAGCAAATATTTCCAAAAGACGGGATAAGATTTGAAAGAGAAATTGTTAAGGACTCAGAACGCCACCAACAGAGATCTGAAGCCTCCATGAGAAACTTCTGGAAGATTTTAGTAGCAAGAAGTAGATGGAAACCTCATTTTCCTAACTTGGCCAAATATAAATTTTGCTTACTTGAAACAGTTCCTGAAAATGGTGCGTAATGTCATAACATATATAGTACTCCATCATGTATTTTTCGATGAATAATTGAAAGCTTTATATTTCTATAAGAAGCAAATAATATTCGAACAAAAATTTATAATTAAAAGTTAAATAATATACGTTAACATTATACTTCTATTTTCTTAATTGACGGTGTGGAGGGAATAAATATTAACCGATGATAGAAAGAACATTTAAAATAAAAGTATTCAACATAAAGGAAAATATCTAGATTTTACGTTTTTAAAAAAGATATGAAAAGTGGGAGGGGTGGGCCATTACTAGGGTTGTAAACGAATCAAATATTTTTGATTCGATTCGGTATTCGTATTCGATTTTTGATATTCATATTCGAGATTTTGAGATTCGAATTCAATTATAAATATTCAGTTCGATTCGTTTACTAATCAAATACGAATACTAAATTGTAATATTCGATTCGATATTCGTAAATATTTGATTAAATATAAATTATAAATACAATAATTATTTTTATATATAACAATATTTTTGTAAACTTATTTTTATTTTGTATATTAATTAAATGAATAAATTAAATTCTAATTTCATAACCTTATAAAAACAAAACCCTACTCAATTTCATTTGTTCCTTTCCCCCCAAACTCCCCACGTCTTCCCTCCCCCACGCCGCCACTGCTCCCCACGCCGCCGCCGTCCCTCGCCGCGGCTCCCCCACGCCGTCACTCCCTCACCTCCGTTCCCTTCTCCCGCTCACCACTGACGATAGAACGCCTTGCTACTCGCTGCCGCTCTCTCAGCAGGCCACGGACGCAGCCTCTTCCTCACGCATCTGTCGCCGCCGCGTCCTGGTTTTATTTTTCCCAAATTCGTTCGTATCTGTTTCTTCCCCAAATTTTATTTTTATTAATTTTTCGTAATTTTTTTTTGGCCGTTGCTATGTATCGATAAACTGAATTTAAGCATACGATAAACTGAATTTAAATTTAACTGATAAATTGAATTTAAATTTAAGAAAATTCGAATCGAATAGTTTTGAATCGAATAGTACCGAATATGAATCGAATAGCCGAACAATCGAATAGTTACTATTTAACAAACAAACAAATCGAATATTCGAATCGAATCGAATAATTCGAATAGCATTATCGAATCGAATACGAATAAGGTTTAATATTCGAATATAAATCGAACACGAATACGAATATTCGAATATCGAATCGAATACGAATCAAATACAGTAATATTTGATTCGATTCGGTTCGTTTACAACCCTAGCTATTACCCAAGCTCAACAAATAGCACTTGCAGCTCCACCAAATCGCGCATCAAATGTGGCGTGTGGGACACGCGCAAATACGTGCTATAAATAAATATCTGGCTGACAACTGCCCAAGATATTTTTGTCTGACGTGGCACCCGGCCTTTCTTTTTGCCGTAGCGCCTCCATCTGGAGCATTCATTCCTTTGACTGCACTCTCTCTCACCGCCTCTCTTAATAATAAGATGGCAAAGTTGGTGTCCCGCTACGTAGAGGGGATGGCAGCGTGGTTGAGGTGAGGTTTTCCGGGACCGACAGGTCATGGGTTCAATCATCACTGAAGTCATTCTGTGTGAGCTTGTCACCTGAGGGTGGTTTAATCTTCTGTGTGGTTTGTAGGCTACTGCACAAGGAGTTGAGGTTTACCCAGAGCGCACCGAAGGTAGCGGCTGCGGGTTCCTCAAATAAAAAAAAAAAAAAAAAAAAGATGGCAAAGTTGGTGAAGGTGGTTGGCCCGGTACCGATAGGTCCTGGGTTCGAATCCCACTGAAAACAACTTTGTAGAGCCTGTCACCTATGGTTAGCCTAGGGTGGTTGAACTCTCCTGTGTGGTTTGCAGAGCGGGGTTTACCCAGTGCGCACCGAATGTAGCGGTTGCGGGTTCCACGTATCAAAAAAAAAATAATAATAATCGGGCAACGATTTTGATAAAATTTTCAGAAACGCCATCTATGCAGAAAACAACAGAAATAGTAGATGGTAAAAAAATGAATATATTATGAAGTAGGGATATATTGAGAAGTTCATGTCAATTTAAGTTGCTGGTGTAGGAACTTTTTAAGGTATAGGTAGATAAAATCTCACGTTTTCTTAACTATATTTTAAAAAAAAAAACAAAACATGTATTACTACTACTAACCTAAAATGAGTAATAATAATACAATTAGATGCTAATTTTTTTTTTAATTTTTAATTCTTAACATTTACTCCCTCCGTCCCACTCATACTGTCTTGTATACCGTATCGGGGCGTCCCACTCATACTGTCTTCTTTCTATTTTTGGAAATAATAAGGGAAAATAATGGTTTCCTAATCTAATCTAATCGCACCATTATTGACTTAGGTGGTGTTTGGAACAACTTTCAGCTGCAACTTATAGCTTTCAACTGCAGTTGGAGTGTTTGGAATACCCAACTTTCAGCAGAAATTCCCTACCAAATATAGCCAAGATAGAGAAGCTGTTTAAGCTGCTATGACCTTGTTGGGAGATGATTCAGCAGTAGATTGCTTAGAAGATTGGGTTGATCCCAAAACCCTAATTTGATCGGGGAACCATTTCTTTGTATATTGTAACGCCTTGGTCTTTGAGAGTTTCAGACTCAATAGACTTTCCTTTAGCATGGTCCATGCTCGAGTTCCGTTTGCTTGAACCTCGCAGACTAATCCACCTCGCAGCATGGAGTGAAGACTCGGTAGTGCCTGGACTCACAGAGCAAAGATACCGAGAGGTGTTCGATTCGCAGTGCCGGACTCAAAGAGCAAGATATCGAAAGAGCCGCAGAACCGGACTCAATAGGAGCAAGCACTAAACTCGAGTTGACCTTCGCAGAGTTGGACTCAACATGAGTATACTATCGAACCCCGTGTCGATTCAAGAATGGCCCGACGCCTCCTTGATTGTCGAAGTTTTCTATGTTAAATCGGGAGAGTTGTCCGAGGTTGTACGCATCGAGAAGTCGCCTTCAATATCTCGCCTTGAAATTTGAATGTCTCAACAACTCTCTACACCTCGACCAATGACAAGCGACCCAACCGTCAAAGTTCCCGTAAAAGCCGCAAGTCAACTACTTTCCTGAAAAAGAGGGTAGACTCTGCACGATTTCAAAAGAGGCGTTAGCTACCCAAAGAGAGTGACACGTGGACAGTTCATCTCCAACGGATCTATCTATAGCTCACCTCTATAAATAGAGGAAAAATCAAATCGAAGAACATATAGAATACAACAGTGGAAATACGAGCATTGAACGAACAAGATACAAGCTTTCCGCAAGAACTTTAGAGAAATACTCAACGCGAAAGACGATTACATTGCTCTAGGGAACCAAGCTTAATAGAATCAAAGCCTCTAGCATCCAAGTGATTTAACCCAGAGAGATTATTCCTCATTGTTCTTCACTTTAGAAGCCTCTTCTTGTTCCCTTTCTCTCTAACCTAAGCTCCACTGGAATATCCATAGCTTAGAATCGAAGATCTTGAACTGTTCTTATTGTAAAGAACTCCTGTTGGAGAATCCTTCAAACACTTTTGTTTGAATCTTGTAAACTGGGACTTGCTCAGTATAATCTTCAAGGCCGTGTTTGTCCAGTGCACAAACCAACTGAGACTAACTCAATATAATAAAATTGCCTCATGATCTTTTCGGGACAGTGGACGTAGGATTGTTGATATCCGAACCACTTTAAAATCGCTGTTTTCATTTACTGTTGCATTGATTTACTGTTCATACTGAAAACCCATTTGCAAAATCATTCAATAGAGTTGCAGAAAAGCTTAACTGAGTGCACTAATCTACTGAAACAGTTTTCACTAAAAACGTTTTCAACTCAACTGAATTGGGCCTACACTATTCCACACCTACTGAACTCTTACTGAACGGTACTGAATTCTGACATCCGTCGCCCAACAGCCTCGCATAGTCAGTCACTCTGTCCACGTGATCCAGAACAGCTTGCCTGGTCTACTGAATTTATTCAGCAGACAATCTCCGTAATCGGACTGTTCGCGTTCTAAGTTGAGGAAAAGTTTTCAAGTGTATTCACCCCCCCTCTACACCTGAACGTTTACCTCGGGACCAACAGACCCAGCTTTCAGCTGCAGCTTACAACTTATCTTATTTATTGGACTATTTTATCCTTTAAAATATTTTCTATAATTCTCAAAAATAGAAAAATATTATTATTATGAATTTAAGTAAATAAATAATACTCCCTCCGTTCCATTAGTAGTGTCCCGTTTTCCTGAAATGGACGTCCCATTACAAGTGTCCCATTTCCTTTTCGGGAAAATAATTACTCTTCTAACTAAAAACCTAATTATCACTGAACACAAACTTATATCTAATTAACACCCTAATTAATCACTATCTTACCCTACCCCCAACCCGATTCATTACTTCACATACTCCATTTTATTCTGGCCTCTCTCTCTCTCTCTCTCTCTCTCTCTTGAAACCCTATATCTCGTCGCCTCTCCCTCTTTTTCCCTCCCAATATCTCGTCGCCGTGATGAAACACGCGGTCTTCAGTGGCCGTTTACCTCCGTTTGTCCCCTACCATCCCCTCGATTACCCATATTTCGATTTCAATATGGTTGACTGGCTGGCCGAAGTTGAAGAGTTCTGTTGTGATGGGGCAGATGGAGTCGGCGACTCTCTGCCTTACGCCTTAATTGACTACAGGAGCGAAATCAAGGAAAAAACACTTCTCACCGAGAGTGAGGCAGTAGATCTAGGCGCCGACTCGATGCCTTTCGACCCTTCGATCTTGAAAATCATCGAATGGTCACCGATAATGGAGGAAAAACTCATGTGTCTGAGCAATGAAACCGCTTCTCGCGTCCCTGAGATAATGTTTTCCGCCTATTCGAGCTCAGATCTCGATGGTGGTGGATATACCAGCGGCGATGAAGTCTTTCGAGTCCCTGAGATGTTGCAATCGACCTATTCGGCCTCAGATTTGGGTTGTGATGGAGTTGCCGATGGCGAGGGGCCAGATCTTGGCGGCGATGAGGCAACGATGGGACTCAGGGTGCCATTAGATTCAACTACAGACATGATGTTGCGGATATTATTATATCCGCATTGGGTTAGATCTAATCCTTTCTATTTCTTCCCCCTTTTTTTGTGTTTCATGTATGTGGTTGGAGCATGCATTGTGGCTACGGTTTAAGGTTGGACCCTGAAATGATAATATCTTACTCGCACTAGAAAACAAATCAATAATCCGATTGCTTCAATAAGATATGTATTTGATGGTTGGTTTGATTGTCCGAAAAATTTAGCATGTTGATGGTTGGTTTGATTGCTGTTAATACGTATAACTGTGTTTCTTGATTAATCTTAGCTTGTTGCTGAATTATGTGAGTTCTTCAAAAGGAGTAGTAGTATACTGATGTATTTGGTGGCCATTTGTTGAGATAGGTTTGTTTATTTAGGCAAGGGAATAGAATAGATAAGTTTCTAGTCTGCATACACATATATAGGTTAATTCTAGAAATATTCATATAAAATCAAACTTAGCACTATACATCACATATACTAATGACATATAAAATCAGACTTAGGCTATCCATCTACACATACTAATGACATATAAAATCAGACTTAGACTATTATTACATCCATCAAAATACTCTTGTTGTCCATGTCATGACAACCATCAAAATAATCTTGTTGTCCATGTCAATACAAACATCAAAATACTCTTATATCCATGTCAATACAACCATCAAAATACTCTTCTGTCTGTATACTTGCTAAAATTAATTCTTCTTGTCCGCTTTCTTGTTGTTTCTTTGCTGCAGCCTATTGTCGGTTCATGGTGCGTCGATTGACGGATGGTGATGGTCACATATGAAAGGATCTAAAACATTTTTTTAAAACGTATTAATTTAGTTTTATCTTGAACTATGCATTGGTCTTTATTTAATTTCATGAACTAATAGGTGCACATGTTTTTGATTCAAGACTTCCGCTATTATGAAATGCATTAAAACCTTATTGATTTTATATATCTATTATTTTTGAAAATTAAATTGAGAAGATTAAATTTATGCAAGAGGTGACATCCCCTTAAAAAGTTATGAAAATTGGGGCGTTACATCTTAATTTGTCAGTCATTAACTAATATGAAAACCATTGTTCTGATATGAAAATATATGCGTTATTTTCTTGTAAGTGTGTTTAACTTTTTCAAAAGCTGCTTATGATCCCCTCAATGGCTTACTGGCGTCGCTGTTCTGCAGAAGGAATTGGTCCATGCTGTTCCGCTCATCTTTTGTCAAATTCCATATATTTTGGTGGTATTTTTTTGTAATTTTCTGTAGCTGTTTATGTAGAGTGTTTTTAGTTGTAAAGACTTGAATCTATTTATAGTTGTAGCTCATCTTGTTCTGACTTTGAAACTTGAATTTTCACCCTGTTTTGGAGGGATTGTTAGGTGGCTAATGTATTTTCATTTTGGAGGGAAATGACTTTGTTTTGATGAATTGCTTTTTGGAGCCTAATTGTCCGATCTTTAGTTGTTTATCTTAATTTGTTAGTCATTGTACTGATATGAAAATCATTGTTCTGATATGAAAATATAGGCGTTATTTTCTTGTAAGTGTGTTTAACTTTTTCAAAAGCTGCTCATGATCGAAAATAAAGTAAAAATTAAAATTACCTCTATGTAATTATGAATTTTGTTTGAAAAAAGAAGTATTAAAGAAATATTGGTAGGGGAGGTTAAGAAAATTACTAAAGCTAAAGTAATTCATGTGGGCCATAGTCATTACTACACTAAACCAAGTTTCTTAACAACCGTGCCGAAAAGTTTTGGAACACTACTAATGGGACGGAAGGAGTATTTAAAATATTATGATATGTTTATGCTAATATGATATATTATAAATTTATATAATATAAAAATTAAAATTAATTTAATTTAATATTCTGTAATACAGAAGTTAAAATTATAATGTAAAAAAAATTTCTCAATTTTATTTATTTATTATAAATTAAAATTATTTAATAACATTGAGGGTAAAACGGATATTTTATTTAAAAAGTTAAAATAAGCTACTGATATCAACATTTTCCCAAACACTATTTTCCCAATTTTCAGCAGCTTTCAACACTTATTTCCAAACACATACAAATTCTCAAATCAGCAGCTTACAACCGCTTTCAGCACCTTTCAGCACTTATCAATAAGCTACAGCTACTCCAAACACCCACTTAATTAATCACAATTTACTTATGCCTTCTGTTTTGTTTGTTCCCCTCTCATTCTCTCTCTATTCTATTCCCCTCAAACCCTAGATCCGCCACCTCCTCTCTCAAATCCCGCTCTACCTCAGAGATCCTTGTGCGATGATGAAAAAAAAAACATCGTTCATCGCCGCCTCCCCCTCGATGATGGAAGCCCTCCTCTTGAATCTACCTTCTCCGAAAGCTTGACAGTCGTTGAAAACATGGGAGTCCCTGTTGGTCCGGAGACGAGTGTCAAGTGTAGAGGGGGGGGGGGGGGTGAATACAGCTGAGTACAATTTTTTCCTCAAACGCGAAGGTCAGCTGAGCTGTTAAGTGCGACCGATGAACAGTGCGCAAATAATAACCTTCGATCAAGGGTCCGAGTGTCTCAACTATCGAAGTCCGTTCTACCGACTTCGTCGGATAGATAGTTCAAATGGGAGAGTTTCAAAGGCGGATAAGTGTGGAGCCCGTTGGACTTCGTCTCTTTTGAAAATGTGTTTTTGCAAACCAAACTTGTTTCGACTGGTGCACTTTTAAATATGTTTTATGCAAAGTATGAGTTTGTAAATCGGTTTGAGAACAATGCAATAAAACAGTAAATAACACAAGCAATATTTAACGTGCATGGTTCGAGATACGCAAGATCCTACGTCCACGGTCCCCGTGAACGGGAGTTCTTGTTGATTAATCCGAGCAAGTCTCAAAGAAGGAATCTACGCTGGGACGCATCCTTCTAAGTTATAGTCCTTAGCGACTTTACAAATCAAATCGAAGTTTGAAGGGGAGGGGATTTTCTCCAACAGTGAAGGAGTTCTTACAATAAGAACAATTCACAGAAAGTGAACTCCTTCGAAGGTTCTAAGCTATGGATGTAACAATGAAGCTTAGATAGAGAAGAGGGAACTAAAGAATCTCTAGAGAGAAGAACTACGAATATTCAACTAAGCAAGTTCTTCGCTGGATCGGCTTGAATGCGCTAGAGAGTTTGTATGCAATGAGCTTGTATTCCCTTTGATGTCCCATGCTTGAGCTTGGAAAATCTTCTCTATTTATAGTCGTGACCCAGTCATGTATCCATTGGAGAGGACGATGCCACGTGTTACAAACTTCCAAGGAAAACGGCCATAAGTTTTCGAACTAGCGCCGCAGAGTGGTTGGCTTCTGTTCTTGAGAGTAGCTTTAAGGTCAGAGCAGGTAAGGCTTTGGTTGCTTCTCATTGGCCGAGGTTTGTGGTAGGTGAGACTTGTCAGACATTAGTCTTCATCTGAGTTGACTCTTACTGATCCTCGTATGAATAGACTCTGCTGACTTCGAATGATAATAGTCGGGCAGTTATTTCCTTGTCGGATCTGCAACTGAGTTGCATGAGTTCAGTAGATCTGGACCGATTGTACTGACTTCTTCATCTGAGTCTGCTGATAAGAATCTTCTACTGAGAGTAGTCAGCTGGAGACTCTGAAGGTACTGAGCTCTTCATACATTCAGTAGATAAGAATCGTACTGAGTCTTCAACGGAGGTCTGCTGATAAGAATCTTCTACTGAGAACAGTTAGCTGGAGAACCTAAAGACATGAGCTCTACAAACTGATGACATGGGGTTCTGAAATTTAACTTCTCTACTGAAGTTCAGACCAACAACACCCCTTACAGGACTTAGACAAAATAAACAATAAATATAAGAACATGTCTAGCCTATTACAACATCAAGTTCAAAACACATCGGGTACAGACATGTTTTGGGATCTTCAATTCTATAGCGGTGAAAATCACTACAATTTCCCCCATTACCGAAATATTACAATAAGTCCTAAGTACATGAACTGCTGACGTCAGTTCTAAGTACCCCCTATCAATGATCTAAATGACCACCGACTCATAACCCAACATCACCGATGATCTTTCTGAGTCCTTCTATTCATCTGAGACGGTGGCCGACGACTCTGAGAGGGTGGAAGAAACTCTTCCGAGTGACCAGTTTTGTGTTGCCGATGGGCTTTCTGATTCCTTCTATTCCTCTGAAACTATGGACTACGACTCTGAGAGGGTGGAAGAAACTCCTCCGAGCACCCAATCTCGTGTTGTCGATTTAGATGAGAAGGGCAATGAAATGGTGGAGAGATCACGTCTGAGCGCATTGGTGTCTGACAAGAGCGACTTTTACGCGATTTGGAAAGGATTACTGAAAAGGAGTTCATGGAGAGCTTGATGCAGATCTGGTGCCCTGCCTACTTTAATTTGGTGAGATCTTCTCCGAATGAACTTCCTTAATTGATTACTTAGATTTTGATTTATGCCTATAATTAGTATGAGTGGTTGGGGTACGGGCTTTGAGATGATGAAATTAGGCTCATATTGGTGCCATTCCATATTCATATAGTAGATGATTACAACTTCATTAGTATGAGATATGATAGTTTACGCTAAATTGATTATGAGGAATTCAACATAGTTTCTAAGTTTGAGATCATGCTTATAATTCTACAGAATTGCCTAATTATTGCTACTTAATTGATGCCCTGTTATCATGCATACTTCAGTTTGCTTGCTGCCTACTTTATGAGAGCATACTTTCATGAATGCTTGCTATTTTGTTGCCTACTTTGGCTTGCTTGTTGTCTTATTGTTAATGATGAATGCTTACTGTCTTATTACCAGATTTGCTGCCCCCCAAATTGGTTTGCTTGCTTCCTAATTGCCTACTTTGGTTAATAGTTTGGTCAATGCTTGGCTTGCATTTCAAGTACTTTCATGAATGGTTCTCTTGGTGTCTACTTTGGTGCTTGATTTTATAACTGGTTTGCTTGCTGCCTTATTGCTTACTTTGGTTAATAGTTTGGTCAATGCTTAGCTTGCTACCTACTTCTATGGCATGGCTTGCTGCATTTAGAAATTGTTGTTTGTTTCCTCCTTGCTGCATTTAAAACTGATTATTAATGATTTTTAAAGCTGCCTTCTTTCTGCTTTTTTGATTTTAAAGTTGCATGCTTTGTTAATAGTTAGTCTGCTGCCTAGTTAGTCTGCAAACTTTCTTATTGTGCTTCTTTTATGCAATTCCAAGCTTTGAATGAGCTCCAAGTCAACGTGAATTTGGGTTTTGCTTACTCTATCAACTTTACCGCTTTTAAGCCGGATAACTTGCCCTTGTTCTTGTTGTTTATTTGCTCCAACCCAAAGACGGCTGACGGTTTGTGGCGAGACTGCGTAGAGGGCAGCTGCTTCGGTTATCTTCTCTTTCAACAGTTTCCCCACATTGAAGTTTCGTAGAAGAAATTGGACAATGCCATTCCTCTCGTCGGTAGACAAGTTTTCGCTATGCATAACTCTCAACTTACCTATTTTAGGAACTACTTTTAGTGTAGATTTTGTAATGAATCTTTGTAATGAACCTATATGTAGATGAGTGAAGGTAGGAAATTTGAAATTTCAACTTTGCCTTTCACTTGGATTTGGTGTAAAGAACTTGGAGGGAACTTAAATTATGGAGGAGCAGTTCACATTTACGATATGTGTGAAATATTTTGCCTCAAAAAAATTCAGTAGATTCACAACATAAAAAAAATTCAACAAAATTTTAAAATCAAATATTTAATTTTGTAGATAAATTGTAAAAAAAATGTAGATTTTTTTATAGATCCCTGCACTTCAATTATAATTAGTTGAAGTCTCACTATTACAAAAATGAATTATATTGTGTGCCATACTAATTAACAATACAATACCCACTTTCTTAAATTTCATGTCGGATTTCAACATGACAGAATGAGTGGGACGAAGCGAGTACTTAATTATTCGGGAATGGTTTGGGTGAAAACACCCCATCATGTGGGAATTAATAATAAATTGGGAATGTTGGATCAAGGCAATTAAGACTGAAATTCAATCTTCAACTAAAAAATAGTGAGTTTACATGTAAAAATTATATAAATTGGTTTTATATGGGTTAGGGCTCCACATAATTTTAGAACCTACAACCAAATATCACCCATTCCCGTATACATCTCTTTTCACCAAACTTTGAAGTAGTTCATCTTCAAATCTTCACATTCCCGTTGTTTCGCTCTTCGTACACGATATGCAAGTATTCATGGAGAAGAATCGACGGGGTACAAGCATGGAAACTACAACACTAGTAGCGCATCAAAAAGCTCTATCGAAAGCCCGACGAGGCAAAAAGCCCGTTGCCTGTGACGACCAGGATGGTAACTTCGGTGAGTATGCACCACATGGATGGACCTCCATTAATGCCGATTGTCTGATTTCAAAAGGTAACAAAGACCAAGGTTTTCAATATGTGTCGTAAAAAATTTGGCATTTTTAGAAATTTGGATAATTCATGATGAAAATAAATGGTTGTGCAATTTAGGGTTCATCCTCACGCTTGGAGTTCTATTAATTTAGGGAAAACTTGAATTATTATTTCTGCACATTATTAGCTGCACGTTTGATATAAAATTATTGCATATTTAGTCTGTTATTGATGTGTTTGAATTAATTTCCACTTTCAATGTTAATTTACTGCACTTTACACTTTGAAATTGTTGGGATTTTGTATACTGGAAGCAAATGTTATACTTGTATACAATGTGTTTTGTCCCTACCACTATTTTATTCTCCTATCTGATAAATAAATATATTTGTACATGTTATCCTTTATCTTGTATAAAAGTTAGATTTGTTTAGTGTGTCGGGTATCACAGAAGACAACACAAATTGGTTGAACTGACAAGATATAAACATTTATCACAACTGAGAAAACTTCAGGATAAGTTGTCGGTTTAAGCTGCAGCTTAGATAAGAAGTGGCTTGTCTTAGCTGCTTGTCTTTACTCGTACACTGAAGGTGGTGTATTGATGGATCACAGTGAGATGTGTTCTCCTAACTGACATACATACACATAATCACACGCGCATACACGTGAGTTTAGAGAGACAATATTTTTATTTTCTTCAGTTCTCTGACCACCCAGAGGAAGAAAAAGGCCGGGACACAGATCAGAAGATCTGACACACGAGCAACATCAAAGTCGCGACAACATACGAAGGAGGAAGGTATCGATTCCTAACCTAATATTTCCTTTAATTGGTATCATAGCCTGGTTTAGGCTTTGATTATTGCTGTTAGGATCATGATTATAGTTTATTTCCGTCGTTATCGGGCTAATTTAGTGTTTGGGGCGGCCTGCGAGCCACTGTTTTGACCCCGTTGTAACGTTTTTCTCGTGAGAAAATGCACGAGTAGATGATAGGACCTATATGTTATGTGATTGTACTATTTTTGTACTGTAATTGGTCCGTGATGCACAAAAATCGAGGTGGGAGGACAGAAAAGGCAAAACCCTAGAAATTGGCAAAACATGATCGTCGCCTTGAGGAGGCGTGTGGGGGCGCGTGCCGACTCATTGTTCCGATCCGTTCGGATAGTTTTTTTCGTGTTTTCGTTAGCTTCGTCTGGATAGGTCGCGCGACCCATTCCAATTTCTGGTTTGTCTGGAATAGCATCGGAAATGAGAAGTGGTCGTGCTGTCCAGAAATCCCCAATTCGGACGAAAACTCTAATTCGGCTAGGGTTCCACCGCATCTTGCGGCGGCGATTCCCGGCGGGTCCGAGGTCCGATTTCCGATCGGCTTGAACCACTGGATTCCTCGTCACACAAGCTTCATGTCGATATGTTGTATGGGATTTTCCAATCCCGGATGCGACCAAAATCGATATCGAAAGTGAGCTGCTCACAATGATTTTTTCCGGTGAATCGTTTGAGAAATGAGGGAAATTGATGGACGATTTTGGCCGGAATCCGTTCATGGTGGCCAAAAAATCGTCCAAGGATCATTACCCATATTTCAATTGATCGAATCACGGCTCGAAAACACGCAATTTGAGCGGCAAAACTCGCCGGCAACAAGTTGCGTAATTACGCAGCGGCACAGTCGCGACGGCGGCTCCAGGCGGCAGCTCTGCACGGATCCAACTTCTGGACGATGTCGGGGGGCTGTGGAGACGGTGGAGGAGGGCTGGGGATGGCCGGAGACGGCGCGGCGGCACACGTCTGCGGCGGCATACGCGCCGCGCGCAAGAGCAGATCTCCGCCGCTGCAGGCGGCGGCTTCGAATGGGAATGACGACTTCTAGTTCGCTGTCGTCTGGCGCGTCCCCGAGTGCCATCGACCGACAGAGAACCGGCCTGGAACAGCGGCGGCGGCGGTTCGTTGAAGAAGATGCTGATGTGGCGCGCCACGTCAGCCCTTGCTGACATAGCTATACACGTGTCTGCCACGTGGCAGATGCCTTGATGATGTGGAACGAGACAATTTTCGATGCAGTTTTCATATTCGAAGATTTTGAAGAGCTGTATTTTGATCGGACTATGTAATAGTTAAGAATTACGTGTTTTAAAGCCCGATAACAACGTTTTAAATTTCCTATTTGCGCATTTATTTATTATTATACTTTAGCATGCGATTATGTGATTAATTTTGCTTAGAAAAACATGTAAATAGGATCTATGTCGTTATTAAGCATGTTTTAATTTTCGCGAGCATGTTTTATTATGTGCGTTTAGAAATTGCATGCTTTAGGAATTATGTGATGATGCATGATTCGAAACAAACCTTTTGAATAAAAAAGACTAAGCAACTTTAAATTAAATGTTTAATTAGATTCCATTAATTTGGATATTAAACACTTAATTGGACCTCCATTAATTGGACTCTACACAAAAGTAGTAAGATTATGTGAGTAAACGTCCACCTGCGTGGCTTGCGTGCCTAGCAAACACGAGTACTCTAGAAGATAATAATTAAATAGGATGGCTAATTAGATCAAATTGAATGCGGCATGGTTCGAGTAAGTATGTCAATTTCGAGAATTTAATTCTATTTTGGTCAAATTAATGATCAATGCTTAGATGTCACCGCAGGTACAATTCACTTCCCTCGAATTCCCTTCCCGCGTTTTAATAGTGATATAGTCCAGAATATCGAACTATTAATTCCATTCGTCTTAAGAACCTAGACGTGGATTGGAATTAAAGAGCTAGGTAAATAGCTTGGTTTAGGGTTACGCTAGTAAACGTCCACCTGCGTGGCTTGCTAGTGGAATTCCTAGAGCTGTTCGAGGTTTTTAATATCATTGTTTTTACAAAAGGTTACAATGATTATTAATTACGAATTATGTGCAACTATTAATTTCATACATGCTTTTAAATTACATTTTTCAGATATGTCTGTTCGAAAATTTTTCGAGTTCCTAAACAAGCTCACTCAACCAAACCCTAACGGGTTTAACAATTTTAAATAATTTTATAGAGTGGAAGAGATATCTTACCTTCCCAATAAATACTCTGCAAAGGTCCTATAAGAACTTCTGTTTTAGGACCGCTATGTCTAAGAACGAGTTTACTATGAGAAAGTTACTCAAATCTTTGGTAGCGGTCAAAGAGGTTATAGGAAAGGGCAAGAGTGCTCAAGTCTTGAATATCCCGAGTAGTTCAAGGAGTCCTCCAAAAGGCGAAAACCAGAAAAAGAGCAGAAAGGGTGGTCAATTCAATAAGAGCAGTGGGAGTAGGAAGACGGTCCTTACCGGCGACATACGAATGTCAAAGGAGAAAGGAAGGTTCTTCAAGAAGTGGTAAGAAAGGACACTAGAATAATTATAATCCAGATGTCAAGGCAAAATAGAAAGAGACGCGAGTCGCTCTTGTAACTGCGACTGTTCTATTTTCCTCTTCTACCTACGAATGGGTAGTGGATTCGGGGGCAACTGATCATGTTTGTTACACCTTACAAGGTTTCTTGCAGAAAAGGCAATTGAGCAATGGCGAGGTGGTAGTCTCAATGAGCAATGGATCGAAAGTTCCTGCAATTGCCATTGGAGATTTACATCTATCTTTTGATAGTTCTATTTTAGTATCTAAAGAAGTTTAATATGTGCATGAGTTTAGGCGAAACACTATTTCTATTTCAAAACTCTACACCATGGATGGTTATAAATCAAGTTTTGATAGTGAAGTTTCTATCATGAAAGACGATGATTTTATCTGTGGTGTACCATTAAACGGATCTTTATATACTATTACTTGTAAACCGTGTAGTTCTGTTAATATTGCTTCCTCATCATCCAATCCTAAAAAGAGAAAAGAGTCTTCTAAGGTAAACCAAACTTATCTATGGCGTTTAAGGCCAGGCTAATGGCCAAGGGTTTTACTCAGAAAGAAGGTATCGATTACGAAGAGACATTCTCGCCTGTAGCAATGATCAAGTCCATTCGGATTCTCCTTGCCATACCAGCTCACATGAACCTAGAGATCTGGCAAATGTATGTCAAAACCGCATTCCTAAACGGTCACCTTGAAAAAGGTAGGGACATCTACATGAAACAGGCAGATGGTTATGTGAAGGAGGACGAATAGCATCTAGTTTGGAAGCTTAATAAGTCTATTCATGGACTTAAGCAAGCTTTTCGGTTATGGCACCAGCGTTTTCGACGAGGTCGTCAAATCCTATGGATTTATATCCTGTCCTAACGAGGTGTGTGTACCGTATTTCGTGTTAACGGATCGGTGGTGTTTCTTGCATTTTACGTAGATGACGCCCTTCTCATTGGGCAACAATGTTGAAGTGTTATCGACGTAAAGACTGGTTATCCGAGCAGTTTCAAATGAAGGACTTAGGTGAAGCGGCTTACATCCTTGGGATCAAGGTTATCCGAGATCGCCAGAAAAGGATGTTAAGCTTGTCACAAGCGTCCTTCATTGACACTGTTATTGCTCATTTTAGCATGCAAAATGCCAAGAGAGGTTCAGTACCTTTCAGACATGGCATTTTTCTATCCAAGAATCAGTGCCCTAAAACGCCTGAAGAGATAGAAAGTATGATGTTAGTACTATATGCTTCCGCTGTCGGTAGCCTCATGTATGCGATGCTTTGTACGAAACCGTATATCTCATATGCCGTAGGCATGGTCTCAAGATATCGTATAACCCCGGAAAGGAACACTGGATCATGGGTCAAGCATATTCTCAAGTACCTTAAACGGACAAGAGATTATAGGCCTATTTACTAGTCGACGGGCTAGTATCTTTGGGTTATACAAACTCGGATTTCTAGGCTGACAGAGACGAGAAGAAGTCTACCTCGGGTTATGTGTTTAGCTTGGGAGGTGGAGCTATTTCATGAAGGAGTGCAAAGCAGAATTGCATTGCAGAATCAACCATGGAAGCAGATCATGTGGTTGCTTCAGAAGCTTCGAAAGAGGCAGTTTGGCTCAAGAATTTCCTCCAGGATCTTGATATTATTCTGAACTTGCCTAAGACTATCACAATTTATTGTGATAACTCGGGTGCAGTAACAAATTCAAAGGAACCGAGATCTCACAAGACGTCTAAACACATAGATATAAAGTACCACATTATACGAGAATTTGTAAGTCGAGGTGACGTGGTGATAGAAAAATTGGAACTGAAGTCAACCTAGCTAATCCTTTCACAAAGAGCTTACCACTCCCGGCTTACGAGAAGCATGTTCGTGGTTTAGGAGTGGTAGAGATGCCCCCCACTTAGGACTCGCGAAACTTTTGTATAAGTGGGAGAAGATGCAAGATGATAGATAGGATAGATAGCCGAGATATAGCCGAGTACTAGTTTGTGCCTAGAACTGACACATTGTATACTAAAAGTTTACTTTAGTACAAGTGGGAGAATTGTTGGGATTTTGTATACTGGAAGCAAATTTTATGCTTGTATACAATGTGTTTTGTCCCTACCACTATTTTATTCTCCTATCTGATAAAGAAATATATTTGCACATGTTATCCTTTATCTTGTATAAAAGTTAGATTTGTGTAGTGTGTCGGGTATCACAGAAGACAACACAATTGGTTGAACTGACAAGATATAAACAGTTATCATAGCTGAGACAACTTCAAGATAAGTTGTCGGTTTAAGCTGCAGTTTAGATAAGAAGTGGCTTGTCTTAGCTGCTTGTCTTTACTGGTACACTGAAGGTGGTGTATTGATGGATCACAGTGAGATGTGTTCTCCTAACTGACCTTAGTGGAGAACCAAGATCTCGGTGACTTAGCTGGTCTTAAGCTTGGTAAGACTTCAGCTGAGTGCATTTGACTATCTATCACTTTGACCTACTATGGTGAACGTCATCGCGACCGGATCTACGTATCTTGGGTGTTAGTAGTTATTTGTGGCTCAGGCTGGTTGTCTTTATCTTGCAACCGTATCCTAGTAAAATGGGTTGATAATATCCCCTGAGGAACTCGAAAGGATTAGCACACTAAACTCGACCGGTTGATTAAGTTCAGGTGTGTTAATAAGGTCGAGTGGTACTACTAAGGAATATAAGATGTTAATTAATTTAAGCTGTCAGTGAGCTTAATTAATTAACAGATATTTCTATCTTAAATACGGAGATCGATTAAGTCCAAAATACAAGCCCTTGCTCAATTTGGGATAAAGGGGTAAGTCAGCACGGATTCTCTAGTGGAATCAATCTGTGTTTATTAATTAATTTTGCTCTGGGCTGAGCATAGATAATTAATTAATTTGAGGCCCTTCTTTATTTCTTGTATTAGATCCCTGATCTGGCCCAATTAGTTGCTTAGTTATTTATTGTCTCTCAGAAATCATTATTAATGGATTAATGTATTTTTACATTATTTAATAATGTTATTTATCTGGAATTAATTGGCTGGGCCAATTAATTGATAAATATTAGTAGCCCAGTAGATTAAGGGGGTGTTTGGTATGTGGGTTTAGAATCCTACTATGGGAATGACTCGGGTTTGATACTCATATATCGTGTTTGGTATGTGGGTTTTGGTTCTCGACTATGGGTATCAAACCCATGTGTCTATGGGTTTTGCCAAACTCGAGTAAATACTTGGGTTTCTAGAATGAAACCCATATGGGTTTTGATTAACTAAGAAAGGGAGAAAAAGTCCGCCGCCTTCTGCTCTCTCCATTTCTCACCAGCTCTGCGCCTCACTCCCTCACCATCGATCTCCGCCGGACACCGCCGCCATCGCCGAGAGAAACGTTTAGATTTTTCATCCAAAAATCTGGAACCAGGTATGTACGTGGGAGGAGAGTCACGCCGACAACAACATTCTTGAAGGGTGAAGACAGTGTCCGGCCTTCCCGACTATGGCGTCTCTCCGACTGGATACAAAGAAGCCGAGATTCACGATTACATAAGGCGATTGTGCGGGAGGGATGACATATCCTTTAAAGCTGCATTTCCGAAGAGTCAGCTCCTGCTAGAATTCAGAGGCCTGGCTTATGTTGTCATCCACATTCTCACTAGCGCTGCTGGTTCTTTTGACTAGCTATCCAAACCTAGACTCCAGATCATGATGGCGATTATGGACGGAGCTAAGGTGAACTGGGCCTAGTTCTTTCTTTCTGAACTGAAGGCTCAGTCGCAGAAGTTTGTTAATGGAGAAGTAGGAGAGAGAAGACTATCTCCCATAGGCAAACTTCTGTACGGGACTAAGGTTTCAGCGCTGATAGAAGCATCAGTGTCTTCGAAAGCGTCGTTCGAAGCCATGAATTACTTCGATAAGAAATTGATCACGTTCACGACGAGGACCACTGCTGAAAAGTCCATCGGTCGTGGAGCTGCACTGAAAAGGCCTTCTACTGAATTGCCTCCACGTACCGGACAACCTAAGAGAAAGAAGCTGACAAAGAACGAAGCTTCTAAGGATGATTCTCCACCTCCTCCTCAGGTGGAAACCATACTCGACTCGGACACATGCATTGAAGGTGTCACTATCAAAGATAAAGTCCAGAGAGTTAGTACTGAAGAGACTCAGTTGGAGTAAAAAGTTGAACCAACTATTACCAACCACAGTTCAGCTGACAAGACTTAAAGCTAAATCCGAAGTCGCTGAACAGATCCTAAGATTGCCCATTATCAGGATCTGGTGGATGTAGCTTTCAGGGCAAGGACTCAAGATGCTGTTGAGATTCCTTAACTGGGATATTCTTGAAGACATGATCCAACAATACTGTGTACCCAAGCTCTTGGCAGAGGAGCAGCAGCTGCAGTCTGAGATAGGGTTTGGAGAACCCTCAGACATTGCATCTTTTGAGGACTTAAGATCAGCCATGCTTTATTTTCTGGAGCTGAAGTCTGCCTCCTCTCCTGCCAAGGAGCCCTTGCCGACTGACGACCTAGCTGAGGGTGATGACTCAACACCCAAGGATGCAGAGCGGGAAGACTATGCTGAGGCCAATACTCCCAGCGAGAAGGGCGATTCACCACCACCACCTCATGCATCTAGTGCTGCCCCTGTTGCGTCTTCTTCAAGATAGAAACAACTTGCCGCCTCTGAGCAAATGATCGGTAGCTTGTCTTATCAGATCAAGCCTATTACTACCGTATCCTCGAGGAGCATCAATAGAGCTATCAAGAAGCTAGGAGATAATTAGATGTGCACCTGAAGTGGTAGAGTACACGAAAGTTCAAACTGAGCACCTTGATGCCCTCACTGGAGAAGTCAAGAAGATCTCTAAAGCTTCAACACTAAATATTTAAGAGATCATCGAGACTGCTCTAGGTGCTTAGAAGCAGGAGTTGGCCACTCAGTGCCAGCAGTTGCTTGACGCTCAAGCCAAGCAATTCTCAGAGCAACCGACTGCTACCATGGCCGAAGTCCAGCAAATGGTGGATGAGAGAAAAAAAGCTACATCAACCAGTGTGGTTAAAGCTCTTGAAACTCAAGCCACAACTTTGAAACTCATCCAATCAGACTTCAAGGGATTACTTGATGCATCTCTTCTGCAGCACATAACTCAAACTCAAACCCTGATCCACGAGATTCGAAGTGATCAAGAAAGGGATTGGGACAAATACTGCGATGCTCTCGGGGACCTCGACTCCTCCGTTTCCCAGATCAAAACCTCTCTCTACAGCCTACGGGATGACGTAGCCGCTATCAAAACCCTACTGACCTCGACTGATGATGCCAAAAAAGGGGGAAGTAATTGGGGTAGATAAGAGGTTTAGGGAAGAGAAGGAAGGAGAAGCTAAGGACGAGGAACAGAAAAAGGGGGAACATATTATAGAGATTGAGGAGTTTATTGAGCCTAATCTCCCCCTCCCCTCAGTCAAAGAAGAAAAGGCTAAGGAAAAAGCTAACATAGAACAGTTGAAAGTGCAGGCTGGAGGGATCCTCAGCTCAGGCACATATAGATGAGATAGTCAAATTCATCGAGGGGACAGAGGATATTGAGCTGCCGCCGAAGAGGCCTGACAAGGAATTAGCTACTAAAAGATCTCCTCCTCCATCGCCTAAATTCAAATTGAGAAAAGAGTAAGAGGCGCATGACGAAATCGTGGCTCAGCAGCGGCGGCTCAGCTGGACCAGGAAGCCATACTTTAAGAATAGGCCAAACTAAAAACAAAGCCAAAAGTCCCTGTGGCCAGGCAGTTAAGGACTCAGGCTCAGTAGAAGAAAGTTCAGCTGAAGCCAATACCTCCTAAAAAGACTCAGCAAAAGCCTATTGAAAAATCAGCTTCTGAGTCTACTGAAGAGTCTGACACTGACAACCTGCCACTATCTGAAAGGCTGAAGAAGAAAACTCCTAAGCTTACAGAGGAACAACTTGCTGAGGAGAAAGCCATGTGGGACGCAGTAGAAATGGGCCTTGACTTCAGAGCCAGAGAAAGGCTGATAACTAAAGCCCGAGACAGACTGAGAAAAGCTGAACTGCCATAGCATATCGCAAGAACTGAAAAAGCAGCCAGGGAAGCAATTCTAATAAAAAGAAGAGAGATCCCAACGACTTCCAAGTTCTATAGACGCGGTGGGCAGAAGCCACATCTCCAGAAAACTCCATTCTGTCGCATAGACAAATGGATCCCTTGGAACCTGAACGAGGAATGGGAAGGTCTGAAAGAGGACTTCATCAAGGGCTATTATGTATGGAAATGCTACTCAAGTGACATTCCGACGGTCAATCTGTCTGATCAATTCCTATACAACTACGACCCCAACTTCTGAGCTCAGATCAAACTGCTCTTATACAAGGAAAGAATGTCACTAACAACACCTGCATACCGTCAACTAACCCCTCCCAGGACTCTTGAAGGCTCTATCTGCACGAAGGAGATAGAAGAAGAGGTGAAGACAGCCATGCGATGCAATGATCTTTCCTCTCGGACGCAACAAGATCTTCCATATATCAAGCATCTCAGGGAAGTGATCTACAGATCTTATGTGCTTGATCTTCCAGAGGCTAAGTCTGCTGACTTAAAATCCACAATTCAGAAGTTCAGATCTCAGCAGTAGCAGACTCAACCTATCTTTCTCTCTTTGCCTTTTCTCTCTGCTCTCTCTAGTGTAGTACTGATTGTAACTGTAAACATTCTCTATCAATATACATAAGATTTCACTTGGCCAGAAAACCTCTCATTGTCTTATGGATATGTCGTTTATTTTAACATGAATGATCAATGAAGTGATCAACACACACTCACTGATCCTGAATTTCTTCTGATGTACCTTTAAATAGTTGTTAACCTGAGTTGTATTTCTTTCAGTTATTTATAACTGAGGTTTGTGGTTAGTAGTTTAATGCTTAGTGGTTTTGGCATCATCAATTAGGGGGAAATTGTAGGGATATAAGTCAATGGTCAAGTAGACCATTGTTAGGGGGATACATAGGACATGACTCAGTAGATGTTTTAGCATAACTCATCTAATAGAGAATATTGTATAATATAAGTCAAGATTATGGGAAATTGTAAGGATACTGAACTACATTGTTATGATGAATTGAAGATCCCAAAACCCCTATCCTAACCCCTGTGTGTGATGAACCGTTATGATGTAATAGGCTAGACCTGCTTTGATCTTCATAGATTACTTTTGTCTAAGTCCTGTAAGGGGTAATATGTTGGACTGGACTTCAGTAGAGAAGTTAAAGTTTCAGAACCCCAAGTCATCGGTTCAATAGAGCTCAGTAGTCTTCGTGAGTCGGCCGCTGGAAGCACTCGACAGAAGATCCCCCTCGCGAGACTCAGATGGAAGACTCAGTACGATCATCCTTGATCTACTGAATGAGAGAAGCGCTCAATTGACTATCTTCAAGTCATAAGCTGAAAGCACTCAGTAGAAGATCATCCTTCAGCCGACTCAGATAGAAGACTCAGTAGGATCAGCCTTGATCTACTGAATAGAGCTGCAACTCAGTTGCAAACCGTACGAGGAAAATCAAAAGCCTGACCTTAATCATTCGGATATTAGCAGAGGATACTTATGTCCGAGGTTCAGAGAAAGTTAACTCAGCTAGAAGACTGAAGTTTGACAAATCTCAACCACCGCCACACCTCGAGCAATGAGAAGCAAGCGAACCTTACCTATTCTGACACAAAAGCTGCTCTCATGCACAGAAAGTCAACCACTCTTCGGCGATATTCAAAATTATATGGCCGTTTTCCTTGGAGTCTTGTGGCACATGGCATCGTCCCCTCTAACGAGTCTATGCCTGGGTCACAACTATAAATAGAGAAGAGTCTTCAAGCAGAAAGCCACCGGGAACACAAGCTTTCAAGCGAACAAACTCTAGCGAACTCAAAGCCAAACACAGCGAAGAACTTGCTCATTAGAAGATCATTCTAGTTCTTCTCTCAAGAGATCCTTTAGTTCCCCTTCTCTATCTAAGCCTTCATTGTAATATCTTAAGCTTAGAACCTTCGAAAGAGTTCACTTTTAGTGAAACGTTCTTATTGTAAGAACTCCTTCATAGTTGGAGAAAACCTTCAAACTCCGGTTTGAATTTGTCAAGTCGTTAAGGACTATAACTTAGAAGGTTCTGTTCAGTGCACAGAAACCTTGCTGAGACTTGCTCAGATAAATCAACAAGAACTTCCATTCTGTAGGACCGTAGATGTAGGATCTTGCGTATCCGAAAAACATTAAAAATTGCTCGTGTCATTTACTGTTTTATTGCATTTGTGTTTAAACTATTTGCAAAATCATACTTTCGTTAAAATAGACTTGAAACTGCACTTGCTAAAACTGTTTTGGTTTGCATAAAACGTTTTTCAAAGAGACGAAATTAAACTGGGCCAACACTAATGCGCACGCTATTCTCCTACTGAATTTCTCAGTACTGACCCCAGTTAGTATAAAGAGTTCAGTTGTTGAATCACTCTGCCCCGCGATCACAAGGATTAACTGGCAACTGAATTCATTCCGTAGCAAACTCAGTACAAGACTGACCTTCGCGTTTGAGGAAAAACTTGGACTCAGGTGTATTCACCTCCCCCCCTCCCCTCTACACTTGATACTCGTCTCCGGACCAACATGTGGTTTATGATAATCTTTCTGAATGAATCAATTATGGATTATGGTTATAGTTGGAAATAGATTGTTTTTAATGTGGTTATGGATTTTGGAATATAATGATTTATTGCAATTTTTGTGTATTTTAATCTCGCTTTTAATGTTTTATTTTATTGTACTTTCTTACAATATACTCTAAAACGGAAAATACAGTTTTATGTACAGGTAATGCACTTTTATAATATATAAAAGTTGCACAAACAAACATTCTCCAAAAAAGAATGGTTGCATTTAATAATGCATTATAAAACATTCTAAAACCAAAAATATCTAAAGAAATAATAGTTCAAGTTTCATGATAAAAACATCTAAAACAAATGTTGTCGAAAATGGTAAAGACATAAAGCAATATAACTCATCTGGCTACTAGACTTCATCTGCACTTCGTTGGTCACAATTATGAGCATCATGATTCGCCGTTCTCTTGCATTACTGCACTTCTCTTGGGTTAGTTTGCCACCAATGCAGTCTTCTCCAACCTAGACTTTATTTGGCTGCAGAATAGTATCATTGGTAAGCTTTCGATCGGTGGCAAGGCGAACATCAAAACCACATAAACCGGCATACTCAAGATAAAAATTGTATCCCCTTATTTAACGTGACAAACTTCCTCCCAATATGAGGTTTGAATTTAACTATACAATCAGTGACATATTGTTTGGTAGGTTCAACATCATCAATGTCATCTATAGAAATCGAGAATCGGAAAAAGTGCATAAAATATCAGAAGAAATTGCATTAATTTTCTCACAACATGCATTCAAGCCATGAATATCATAACATAATCCTACTCATAAGCACGTGTGGTGAAAATTGTTCAGTTCAATACATAAACATCCTAAATTGTTCAATTGAGTACATAATTTGTTCACCTCAAACATCCTAAATGGCTAAATCTAAAATACAACACAATACAAAAAGCCCAACAGCAAAAATCCTTGAATGCGAAAAATTATGGCTCACATACACATGATACATGTATTTGCAGTAGAAGAACATACACACGGACAAAAGAAGAAAAAATGATATAAAGATTGGAACAAATAAGATTCAAACCAAATAATCGAATTGAGTCGTTAGGATTTTCGCGCAAGGCTGCATAACAACTGCTACGCATTTTTCAAGTCTAAGGAGGGAGAGAATGACTTCAACATTGAACATAAATGAGAGATTACAAAAATACCATTTGTGCAAAAAATTTCACTTTTAGTGCAACACAAGTTTTTAAGTGAACAAGGAATCAGGACCGTAGATTGCTTTGCTCAAAAGCTTTTCTGTATTCCTAATTTCTACAAAATGAGGTGTTCTCATTTGAACTCCTACCTACACCCACATTTCTAAATCTTAATATAGATATGATGTTTTTAAAATGTATAGAGTCAGAATGGAAGCTCATCTGACTTCCCTCCACGACAGCATGACAGAGGTCTTGGAAGATGGACCTATCATTCCCATGATCGATAGTGTCGAAACCCGTGGATCCAAAGACAAGGAGGAGGAATGGTGATCGGGAAGAAGATCCCTAAAGACAGAAGCATTTTCACTCCAGAAGAGAAGAAGCTTCACAATCTATACCGGGTTTTCAGGAATACCATACTGACCACCCTGAGCGACTCTTATCTCGAATGAGTTCAGGACTGCAAGTCCGCCAAGGAACTCTGGGATGCTCTGGCGCTACTGAGTCGGGGGACTCAGAAGATCAAAGCTAACAAGTTAGCGCTGGAACTCCAGAAGCTGGAGAGACTATCTCTCATGTCTGGCGACACGATTGAAGATCTCAACGTCAGATTTACGGATCTGATGAATACTATCAACGGGCTAGGAAAGATGTTCTCCAACCGAGATGAATCTCAAAATCTTGAGAGCACTGCTAGACGGACATTGGACTCCCTTTGCTACTTTGCTTAGACATTCTGATCTTGATATTGTTTCTCCTGATCATATATTTTTAGAATTAAAAGCTGAGGAGTTCGAGTTAGGTCTACCACAAAGGAAGCAGCGAGTTGAAGCTGATACTCAGATTGACCATGCCTTTAAAGCATCAGTCAGCATAGCAGCTCCCGCATCTAGCAAAGCTGCGTCTTCAACCAGTGATCTACAAGAAGGAAGCCTAGCTAAGAGATATGCACTGATTGCCATAAAGTATCAGAAGGAAAAGGAGCACCGCAGAAAACTGTCTAGAGTCATCAGAGACTCTAAGAGTAAATCTGAATACTCACCTAAGTGCACTCCTGAACCACACACTTCTGAATGCAGGAAACAGGAGGATTCTCCGCACAAATAAAAACAAGGAGAGCAAAGAAGGCGAGTCACCTCCTCGCTACAACCGCAAGAAGCCGTGACACTACCAATATGACTATCCTAAGCTCGCATAACCGAGAGAGCAGCACGAAAAGCTCGAAGGGAGAAGTTCATCAAGAAGTGTCAAGCCTACATTGCCGGTGAACTCTCGCACGACTCGATGAAGTCGATTCCTTCATGGATTCATCGACGATGAAGCGGCATTTATGGCCCTGTGAGCTTGAAGAAGATGCCGAAAAGTATCTTATAGCAGGAGAAGAGGATGAGGTAAACTCTCACGCACTATTTAACTCTTCTTCACACTGCATACATGATACTGTTTCAGGTACTGATGAGAATCTGGACATCTCGATCGCCTACGAAGAATTACTAGACGAGCAGATTCAGATGAGCCTGCAGCTCAGTAAGGCTCTTCAAAAGTTGGATACCCCGAAAGTGGAGAATCGTGAGACTTTCTTAGGAGAGTTAGATTGCACCGAGCCCGAAGGAATTGTTTTAAGACTCGTGGAGGAGATTAACTCTCCGATGGCCAAGTCTCAAGCAATAAGAAGATCTAATCTCGCATCGACCAAAGACTTGACTCAGAAAGATATTGAATTGAGTCTACTGAAGTAGAAGTTCTCAGGACTTCCGACCGAGCATGAAACTCTAAAGAAGAGTGACGATGTCCGGAGGAACCTGATGACAGAGCGATACATGGGAGCTGAGAAAAAGCTTGAGGCGATGCTAGCCAACAACAAGCCAAAACATTGCAAGGAACGACTCGGGTTCAGCCATGGAGCCTCCACATCTCGCCCCCACACGCTCGTATAATCGGCTTACCGATAGGTTTTTTCAAGGGAAGACAATCAATGCTCGAAAACCGAACCCCCTAGCAAAGAACAAGCGTAAGATGAAGGCACCTCATCCGAACTATCGAAATCGACAAGAAGATTAGCTCAAGATCACCCAATTCGCCATGGGGGAACCAAGAAAGTCAAATGGGCCGATCAAGATGAACCTCCGCACTGACACATCCAAATTTCCAAGATGGGTCATATTATTATGATCCTATAGTCGAAGAGGTTTCAAGAGTTAGAAGAAGAAGAAGAAAGCCGTTCGTAAGGCTAAGGTCGCAGTCCACCACCTCGAAGATCAAGACTCCTAAACCAAGAAAGCCTCGTAAATAAGTATCAACCAATCCCGTGGTTAAGTATGTTGATAAGAGTGGTAAGAAGTCGTCCGAGACCACCGGGTCGTAAGACGCATTTGGGGTTTCCAAAACTAACATCTAAGGACCCAAAATAAAAAATAAAGGGTACCTGAATATAATTCTGTTTTGCAGGTGCACAAGGACCCATGGTACGTGGACAACGCATGCTCAAGACACATGACGTACCAGAAGAGCCTACTGAAGAATTATACTACTGAAGAAGGACCGAGAATCGAGTTCGGAGATAATGCAAAAGGCCATAGCAGAGGCTATGGAACACTCAGCATTGGAATCGCCACAGTTCCAAGAGTATCATATGTTGAAGGACTTCAACATAATCTTCTCTCTGTTAGTCAATTTTGTGATAACTCGAATAGAGTGATTTTTTACGCTGGTTTCTGTGATGTCATTAACAAATCTAAAGGGAAAACAGTGTTATTAGGTTCGCACAAAAAGAATATATACATAGCTGACTGGAAATCAGCAGAACCTGAAGCATGCTTGCTGGCGAAGAACGACAACAGAACGGGGTGGGCCGCGTACGTAAGACTCGGGCCATCTCAATTTCAAGACGCTCAACAAGCTAGCTAGAAACGCTCTAGTAGGAGGACTGCCGAATGAAGTGTTCAGCAAAGACACTCAATGCGAGGCATGTCTGAAGGGAAAGTGAACAAAGAAGCAAAATCCACCAGTTCCATCACCTTCCACGGATGGAATCCTTCACCTCCTCCACATGGATTTGTTCGGTCCAGCTCTCTCCAAGTGACGATCGTAGGCAAGAAGTATGCTTTAGTGTTCATTGATGACTACTCGCTATACATGGGTCATATTTATTGCAAACAAGTTTAACGTTAGAACAGAGTTTCCTGCGCTTCTGAAAAGGCTCAGTGTCGAGAAGAACACCAAAATCAGAAAGATTCGTTCAGACAGAGGAACTGAGTTCCTGAATTCAATGATGGAAGAGTACTGCAAAGCTGAAGGCATAGAGCATGAGACGTCTGCTGCACGCACGCCTCAACAAAATGGGATTGCTGAGAGAAAGAACAAACACTCAAAGAAGCAGCAAGAATCCTGCTAGCAGACTCAGGACTCCTATCAAAATTCTAGGCAGAAGCAACTGATACTGCGTGTTATACTCAGAACAGATCTCTACTGACGAAGCAACATCAGAAGACACCATATGAATTATGGAACGGCAGGAAACCTTTCTTATCTTATTTCCATATTTTTGGGTGTTTGGGCTTTATCCACAATAATGGAAAGGATCGCTTAAAGACT
This sequence comes from Lavandula angustifolia, assembly GCA_028984105.1. Taxonomy (NCBI): domain Eukaryota; kingdom Viridiplantae; phylum Streptophyta; class Magnoliopsida; order Lamiales; family Lamiaceae; genus Lavandula; species Lavandula angustifolia. Next base: position 17,424,060 of record CM054805.1, read on the forward strand.
TTTGATAGCAAGTCGACTGGGAGTCTTCTTAGGATACTCCTGGTCGAGAAAGCCTTCGGAGTTTTTAACTACTCGGACCCTTTGCGTGGAGGAAAGCCCTCACGTTGTTTTTAATGAGTTTGCTACGATGACATGAGCGTAAAACTCAAATTCGAATCCGAGGACATCGAGAAACAACTACAGGATCTGATCTTAAAAGATAATGTTGAAAAGATCCAGCTGTGTTGGGATGATGATTCAGAAGAGGAAATTGAAGACAAGACTATCGAATCTCACCAAAGAAGAACGTAGCGTAACGCTTTGATTCTACTGAACGGAATCAATCCCATGTAACTCAAGTCGATGAAGAAACCCAAGTGGTAACTGAGACCTCTACTGGGAATAATAATTCAGGGGGAACAAATGAAGTTCCTGAGCTGAATGCCCCTAAACCTAGTGACTCAGTAGACCCAACTCTAGTAACTGAATTCCTTCAATCTCAGAATAGTACAACTGAAATGCCTAACTACCTACTATCTGTGTTGAACAAATTTCAGATGAAGAGTTAAAATATCGTCGATCGTGGCTAGATGCTCACTCTTCAGACCTTATCATTGGAGATCCTTCAGCAAGTGTAAAGACAAGATCCAAATTATGTCAGGGAGAGAGTGCTCTATATTCCTGCTTCTTGTCTACTAAAGAACCTTAGTCAATTGAGGACGCACTTAAGGATGCTGACTGGATCATTGCTATGCAAGAGGAGCTGAATCAGTTCACAAGGAACGACGTATGGGAGCTTGTTGACAGGCCCCGACATCAACATTTAATCATAACTAAATGGGTCTTCAAGAACAAGCAAGATGAAAACAACGTCATAGTAAGGAACAAAGCTAGACTCGTGGCAAAAGGCTACTGTCAAGCTGATGGGATAGATTTCGACGAAACGTTCGCTCCAGTTGCAAGATTAGATGCAATCAGACTATTCCTCGCCTACGCAAGACATCAACGATTCAGAGTTTATCAGACGGATGTGAAGTCAGCGTTCCTGAACGGCGTGCTGAAAGAAGAAATCTATGTAGAACAGCCTCCCGGCTTCAGTAGGGACATCAAGTTTATAGACTCGTAAAGGCTCAGACGGTTAAAACAGGCACCCGTGGCTTGGTACGATACCCTAACCGAAGTTTCTTCTTCAGAAAGGCACAGTAGACCGCACACTATTCAACATTCGTCTAGACGACGACATATTACTTGTGCAGATCTACGTAGATGACATCATATTCGGATAAAAGAATGTCATTATGTGTCAACAGTTTGAGAAGATGAGGAAGGATAAATTCGAGATGTCAATGATGGGAGAGATGAATTATTTCCTCGGATTTCAAGTAAAACAATCAGAGAAGGGAACGTTCATCAATCAAGGCAAATACACTCGAGACCTCATCAAGAAATTCGGTTGCACATCCGGCAAACCAATCAAGATCCCGATGAACACGAACATGAAAATCGATCTTGACAAAGAGGGAGTATCAGTAGACCATACTGAATTTCTCGCAATTATTGATTCTTTATTATATCTAACTACTACTAGACCTGACATAACTTATGTTGTAGGTGTCTGCGCTCGATTTCAGGCGAATCCTACGCAGAGCCACATTTACTCAGCAAAGAAGATTCTTCGCTATCTTAGAGGAACACCTGACATGGGTTTATGGTATCCAGCAGATGATAATATTGAACTAACTGGTTATTCTGATGCTGACTATGTAGGTTGCAGGATTGATCGAAAATCAACTTCGGGAACTTGTCATTTCCTCGGTAGTAAGCTAATATCGTGGTTCTCAAAGAAACAACATTCAGTAGCGACGTCAACTACTGAAGCTGAATACATGGCTGCCGGAAGTTGCTGCGCCCAAATCTTTTGGCCAGTAGCTACGCGACTATACGTCATTCAGAATGAAGTGTCGATCTTCTGCGATAACTGTAGTGCCATTGCAATCACTCAGAATCTTGTTCTTCATACTAGATGCAAGCACGTGGGCATCAGACACCATTTCATTCGTGACAATGTCAAAAAGAAGGATATCAGAATGGAGAAGATCCATACTGACCATCAAAGGGTCGATATACTGACCAAGCCTCTAGCCGGGCCGATTCGTGAGAACTTTCGCAGAGCTAGGTTCTGCTGGACCCTACCGACTCAAGTCGCAAGTGGATTCAGGAGATGAGCATTCAAGCAGGGGGAATGTTCACTCACATCACGGGACTTACTCAAGACGCAGAGATTCAAAGAACCATCTACACGAGGTATCGCCGACTACGATGTTGAGCCGACGGTGTGCTCGTATCTCTTTCGCAGCCAACCTAGTACTTAATGCCATTATGATTTAGATTCAACATCGTATTCAATGCCCTAGAGAATGTCATTGATTGTAAATGGTTTCATTAAATGCACGACATTCTATGCTAAGATTGTTGAACTCTGCCGCGCATTAAATGCATGTCATATCAAGTTACTTCTTTGGCTATATACAACTGTATTTTGACTTAGGCGGCTAAGTTGATCATTGCCTATTTATAAAATCGAATCTAAACCGTCCATCTCATAAAGCAGGATTTAAACTAAACCATTGATTAAGAACTGTTCATCTTCACTTTCATTTAAATCAACGTTTAAGTTCTAAAAACCACCATTTTCACCTCTGCGCTAAAAACCCTAAACTCTCTGAAATTAACACCTACTACTTGCAAACTGCATTCATTTTCTTCCGAGACTATTACGGTAGAGTTATATGCTTATTCAGTATTTTCGTTTACATGTTATATATGATTCAATACTGATACTGAATTTTGCAAATTCTAGATATGGCGCAATCAAATATTTCAGTCACTTCTCCAGCGAATATGATCGAGATTCTAGAGAAGGACAGGGTGTGGTGTGAACCCATCATGGAGTTCGACACATGTGAGCTCGACATCATGGTCGAGATCTTCGATACGCTCAAAGCATCTGGCCTTGAGGCGTTCTTCCTCCCCCGGCAGATTTCTGAGTTGTATCTGAACTCAGAAGTAGCTGATGGTGATATAGTTGGCAGTTTTATTATCCATCACGTGGCTGACCCCACAAGAGCTGATGAAGAGATGAAGAAGATTTCCATTAAACAAGCTCTTCAGAGGAATTTTCAGCTACCAGACAGTGGGATAAGCGTAGCAGGGTACAAGGACAATCTTATAGATGAGTATCTGGAGATATTCTGCGGGGAGCCGACAACCTTCAGAGCAGCGTTCCCCAAGAACTCGATGCTGCCTCAGTATCGTGCATTAGCATACATCGTAACACAAATCCTGACAAGCCAAGCTGGCTCATTTGATCAGGTGTCCAGGCCAAGCTTCAGATGATGATGGCAATATATGATAGAGCAAAGGTGAACTGGACGGAATTCTTCCTTAAAGAATTCCAGACACAGGCTGCGAAGTTTGACAAGTCCACATATAACCTAAGTGCCAAAGGAAAATTGATGTATGGGATGAAGCTGACAATTATGATATAGGATTTATGTGGTTCTGACCACATAACATACGCGGACAAAGCGTACTTCAATCCCAAGAAAATACGCTTCCACGCAAGGCAAGGCCCTCCAGCCAGACAAGTGGCCTCGCCGAAGTTGGGAAAGGGAAGAAGAAGACTTCCACTCCCACCAAGAAGAGGTCTCCACCTCAGAAGACACCCCAAAAGAAACAGAAGAAGTCTTTTGAACATGCGATCATTATTCCTCCTTTCAGACTGAGAGACGACTTAGATTCGTCTGAGAAGACAATCTCTACGGAGAAGGCTGTCTCAGCAGAGAAGACCGTCTCAGCTGAAAAGGAAGCTTCAGTGGAACAGGGGACAGATCCTAAGCCAACTACTCCTATCTCTTAGACCTTACTTGATGTTCCACCACTCAGCAGCATCCCTTCTGCTGAGAAGACAATGTCTCCAATAGACTTGATTGAAATGGAGACCAGCACAGAAGCTAAGATAATCGGATACGAGGCTGAAGCTCTTCAGAATAGAGCCACCCGAGAAGTCTCCGAGGCCATACCAGAGATCACAAGTCATTCAGACTTGGTGAACATTGCTCAGAGGGCCAGGCTTCAAATGCTGATAAGGTTCCAGGATTGGATTACTTTAAACCGTCTGATCCAATACCAATCCTGCGAACGGCTGAACAACGAGGAGCTGGAGATCCACCAGCAGATAGGCTATTCTGAGCCTGCGGATGTCTGCTCCCTAGAAGACTTAAGGGCGGCAATGCTGACTCTTCTTGACGACCGCATCCCCACAACAACCCCGCCTTCTGAGGGTTCTGATCCCGATGATCAGGACCCACCCAATGATGCAGGCCCTGAGAAGCCTGCTGAAGGTACTCAACTGGGAGGAGGGTGCTCAACCCTCTGCTGATCTACCTATCAGCACCCTCCCTTCAGTGCGCCGGCAAGCCGGAACCTCTCGAGCCGTGGACCCGCAATGCTGCTTGCCGGGGTCTACATTTGAGGTTGCACCCAGCTCCAAAGGCCGACGATCCAGGACAGTGGCCAAGGCACTGAAAGGACAAGGAGCTCAGAATAGGCTCTTGGCCAAGGTTGTCCACCGAAGCTGGAAGAAAACAACTACAACTCAGAGTGAGGAAATCAAGGAGCTGAGGACCTCTATTCAAAATTCATCCGCTCCTAATTTCACAGCCATCCTCACCAACTCTTTAGCCACTCAGAGAGCTGCATTTGAACAACAGCAGGCATCGCTAGAGGTGTAAGTGGTTTCGCTCCGAACCGCGAAACCGATCGGACCGAACCGAACCAAACCGAAAAATGTGGTTCGGTTAGGCTTCGCGGTTTGGTTTGGTTTATTTTTTTATGAACCGTTTACATTCGGTTTGGTTCGCGGTTTCAAGAATTTTTGAACGGTTCGAATCGAACCGAACCAATATCCTATTTTTTAATTTTTTAATTTAATATTTATCTTTCTTATATGAGAATATTGTTGGATTTAGATATTAGATTTAAGTTAAGATCAATTATAATCTATACAAAGGAAGAGAAAGGAGTAACAACTCTATACTTATGAGTTCGGAACGAGTGACATCCTATAAACTATTATTCTTGCATTATTTAGGATTTAAAAAATAAATAAAAAACTAAAAAGATGAACCGATGAACCGAACCGAACCGAACCATTTATAAGCGGTTCGGTTCGGTTTGGTTCCGATATTTAAAAACACATGGAACCGAACCAAACCGAACCATTTCTATGTGTTTGGTTCGGTTCCTAAAATACATAAAAAAACAAACCGAACCGAACCGTTACACCCCTAGGCATCGCTGACAGCTGCCCAGACATCACTTCTGGAGCAATTCAAGGCAGCATAGTCGGCACACATCAGCTCCATCTCTTCACTGTCTCATGCCAATGAGCTCAGAATCCAATCCATCCAGAAGGCTTGTGAAGAGAAAATCGATGCCAAGCTGAAATCAATCCAGGAGTTGGTTGATTCCTCTCACAAAAAGTACATTGAGGATCTGATCATAGAGAGGAATGACCTTCATCTGAAGTTCAAGAGCATGCATAAGGCCTTGGACAGAGCTAGTCGCAAAGATACTGATTGAACAAAGAAAGTAGTTCCATCCCGCACCCCAAGCTCACTCGATGATGCCAAAAAGGGGAAAATGACAGCAAGGGGGAAGAAATCAGTACTAGGAGCAACTGAAAGCCGATCAGCTCCTACTGATCCCTCAGGGACTAACAGAGGTCAGGCCCAGGGTGTCTCCAGCGCCGGAGATGTAGTGCGCGCTGAGACTGACCCATGTGGTTCAGGACCGAAGGAGACCAAGGGATCAACAACCCATACTTCTTCAGAACACATAAAAGAAGTTGTTGATTTCCTTGAAGAGGACTCAGAAGAGGAAGAGATTCCTCTGCCTCCTCCAGTGGCGGACAAAGGAAAGAAGAAGCTGAAACTTCCAACCCCACTGAAGAAAGGGGCTAAACGATACATCAGCCCTGAAGAACAAGCACAGATCGACGCTGATGAAAAGTTAGCCAGGGAAATAGCTGAAGCTGAAGCCACAAACAAACCGAAGAAGGCTCCGGCTAAGGCTAAGACAAAAGCCTCAGGCAGGAAGCCTGGCACTAGGCCTCCGCCTAGGAAGCTGAAAATCGGCGATGAGGCCGACAGAGAAAAAGAGAAGGAAACAGAAGCTGAGCAAACTCAAAAGCAAGGATCTGACACTCAACAACAACAGCAAGAGTCTGAGTAGCAGCAGCAGCAGCAAGAAAAGCCAAGAGCTGAGCCCACTATTAAAGAAATGTTAAATTTCAGCATGATCGCCCTGGACAAGAAAGCTCGATACTACCATGTTGGTCCCGAGATTAAACGTTCAGGTGTAGGGGGGGTGAATACACCTGAAAACAATTTCTCAAACGCGAACAGTCCTTTTTAGGAGAGTGCCATACTGAACAACTTCAGTAGACCAAATAAGCTATTCTGGATCGCGTGGCAGAGTGACTGACTTCACTGAGGCCTGCTAGCTGACTTAAGTCAGAATTCAGTACCGTTCAGCTGAAGTTCAGTATAGTGCGGAAATGTGTAGGCCCAAATTTAGTTGAGTTAGATTTTTTTTTAAGAAAACAGTTTCAATATATTAGTGCGATCGATTAAGCTTTGCTGAAACTCAGTTGAATGATTTTAGAAATATTTTTAGTATGAACAGTAATCAATGCAACAGTAAAAAGACAGAACACAAGCAGTTTTTAAAGTGGTTCGGATCCAACAATCCTACGTCCACTGTCCTGAAAGATCAAGAAGCTATGTATTATACTGAGATAGTCTCAATCGGTTTGTACATTGGACAAACACTGGCCTGGAGGTTTATACTGAGCAAGTCTCAGTTTACAAGGTATCAAACTAAAGCGTTTGACAAACTCTCCAACTATGAAGGAGTCCTTAACAATAGGATCAGTTCAGATATGAACTCCTTCGTCTAAGCTATGGATAAGATCTGCTGAGCTTAGGTTAGAGGGATAGGGAACGAGAAAGTGGTTTCTAGAGCGACGAACGGTTAAGTATAGACTTGGGTTCGTATTCAGTCGCTTGGATACTAGAGGCTTTATAATCTGGTTTAGCTTGGTTCCCTATGAGCAAGTATGTCGCCTTTCGCCGGAGATTACTCTGTGAAGATCTTGCGGAAAGCTTAAGTCGTTTCGAGTTGCTCGTGAATGCTCTTGTGTTCTTGTTTTTGTGTTGTAGGTGAGCTTCAATTTGAAATCATCCCTCTATTTATAGAGCAGAGAGATGGATAGATCCGTTGGAGACGACGATCCATGTGTCTCTCTCTTTTGGGTAGCTAACGGCTCTTTCAAAGATGATGGCGCAGTCATTTCCCTCTATTTCTCGGAAAGTTGTTGACTTGCAGCCTTTAATCGAAAATAGACAGTGGCCGCTCGTCATTGGGTCGAGGCCGAAGAAAGTAGCCGAGACAAACGGACTTCAAGGCGGATCCAAGCCGACTTCTCTATACCTCGTATGACTCGCCGATTTGACTTAATAAATCCCGACTGTCCGAAGACCGTTCACATTGCCGAGTCTAATCTATATTCGTAGCGTACTCGCCGAGTCGCCCTACTCAAGATCAACTTTGAAGTTCGGTGAACTACTCTCGCTGAGTTCGGGCCCACCGACTCCTTTCGCATATCGTCTGCCGAGTCCAAGACTATTGAGTCTTCTTCTGGTATTGAGGCTGATAATCTGCTGAATAGCCAGCGGACAGAACTGAGCGCCTGAACCAAATGAAGAGTGTCTACTGAGTCTGAAACTCTCAGAGACAAAACAACAAATTACAATGGAATGGTTCATCAATCAAAGTAGGGTTTTGGGATCTTCAAATCTTCAGAGCACTAGGCTACTGAGCGATCTCCCATCAATTTGTGGAAGGACTAAATCATCTCCCAACATACCACTTAGAAGAGTACAGGCGACAGGAGGCTCTAGCCAAGGACAAGGCTGCTGAGGCAGCCAGGGAAGCTGAGCGATTGAAGCCCAGGCCACCGCCGCCTAAGGATACTGAAATTCTATACAAACACAGGCGAGGCAAGCGAGCCAACAATCAAAAGATCCACAGATGGCCGAGGGTGGACAAATGGATGTCTTGGGAGAAAACTCAGAAGTGGGAAACACTAAAGGCCGAGTTTGTCAAGAGATATTACGTATGGAGATACTAGCCTGACTCCCACAAGAACCAAGCATTTGCTGATTGACTTTTCAAATGCGATACTGAAATATATGACTTGGTTCAGAAGGCTCTCGTAGATAAAGAAGATGTTCAGGTTCCTGTTCCCAGACCTTTGCCACCTCCTCCGAAGCTTGATGGCTCACTCTATACTGGTGTGATCGAAGGAGAGGCCAGAAACGCTGTTGTGGCACTTGAGCTTGATGAGAATGATCCTGATGATTGGCAAAGATTCAGAAGCTCAGGAAAGACACCTTTCAGATGTATGGACTCCCTTTGCCGGAAGACAAGTCAAAAGATTTCAAAGCAAGGATCCAGAGGTTTAGAAGATAGCTTCTAGTGTTTTTCTGTTTGTAGATAGCAAGTGATGTACTGTACTGAAATTCCACATATATATAAAAAAAACATCTTTGATGTTTGGCCTTGACAACATCTTATTGTCTATATGGCATGTTTATTTAAACTTAACACTCATAATCACCTAAGTGATTATTGAGTCACACACTCACTATTTTTTATATGTGTTTGTCTGTTTTTGCTTAGATTGATAGACCCTATTTGGTTGAGTATTGGGGGAAATTGTTGTTTGGGGGAATTGTTGTTGAATTTTGTGATAGATTCTGATACCTCAGTTCTGGACTCAGCAAGAGTAGTTCACTGAACTCAGCAAGAGTAGTTCACTGAACTCAGAGTTGACCTTCAGTAGAGTTGAACTCAGCAGGAGAATACTACTGAACCCAGGTCAGACTCAGCAACGGCCTGTCGTCTCCCTGATTGTTAGATGATCTTATATGTTAAATTAGTAGAGTCGTCCGAGGTAATTATTGGGAGATGATTCAGTAGTATATTTGTTAGAAGATTTGAATGATCCCAAAATCCTAATTTGATTGGTGAACCATTGAGTTGTAATAGTAATGCCTTTGTCTCTAAGAGTTTCAGACTCAGTAGACATTCCTTCCGCATGGCTCAGGCTCAGAGTTCTGTCTGCTGACCTTCAGTAGACTATCCGCCTCAGTACCGTGATGTGAAGACTCAATAGTGTTGGACTCAGCAGGAGCAGCATACTGAGAGATGTTTATACTCAGTAGTGCTGGACTTAGCAGGAGCAACATACTGAAAGGAGTCAGTAGAACTGGACTCAGTAGGAGCAGTTCACTGAACTCAGAGTTGACCTTCAGTAGAGTTGGACTCAATAGGAGTATACTACTGAACACAGGTCAGACTCAGCAACGGCCTGACAGTCTCATTAACTGTCATATGATCTTATATGTTAAATCAGTAGAGTCATACGAGGTAATCAGAGAAGTCAGCTTCAGATCTGCATAGAAGTTTGTTTGTCTCAACTACTTTCTACACCTCGACCAATGACGAGCAGCCAGCTGTCAAAGTTCTGATTAAAGCTGCAAGTCAACCACTTTCCAGAAATGGAGGAGAAAGACTCTGCCAGATTCTTTGAAAGAGTCGTTAACTACCCAAAAGAGAGTGACACATAGATCAACGTCTCCAACGGATCTTTCCATGGCTCACCTCTATAAATGGAGGGAAGATCAAATCGAAGCTCACCTGGAACATGAATACAAGAACACACGAGCAATTACAAGCAAACACTTACAGACTTAAGTTTTCCGCAAGAACTTCAGATAAACACTTCAAGCGAAAGGCGACATACTTGCTCAAGGGAATAATTCTGAATTATATTCAATAGCCTCTAGTATCCAAGTGATTGAACACGAACCCAGAGAGCTTATTCCTCACTGTTCGTCACTCTAGAAGCCACCTTCTTGTTCCCTTCCCTCTAACCTAAGCTCCACTGAACATATCCATAGCTTAGATCAAAGGAGTTCATTCCTGAACAGTTCTTATTGTTAAGAACTCCTTCATAGTTGGAGAGTTTGTCAAACACTTCAGTTTGATACTTGTAAACTGAGACTTGCTCAGTATAATCCTCAAGACCAGTGTTTGTCCAGTGCACAAACCGACTGGGACTAACTCAGTATAATAAAATAGCCTCTTGATCTTTTCGGGACAGTGGACGTATGATTGTTTGATATCCGAGCCACTTTAAAATCGTTGTGTTCTACTTTTAC